>JAPYZE010003999.1:0-23021 GCA_030522805.1 Leptomastidea abnormis | reverse complement strand
ATATTGTTTTTCATATATATAGATATACAAAACAATGGTAAATTCTATACTTTGATGATAGATATCTCAAAAACGAAAAGGCGTTGGATCTTAGGACTTATTGGGATTCTTCATATTATGGCAAAAGGACCCAGTATACCAAATTTCATCAGAATCCGCGACCCGCATACCTGATAGTCTCCTTGTTAGTTTTTTAATAAAACAATAATTTATAAAGTTATAGACGAAAAACTGTAATTTTGCAATGTAATTGTTCAAACAAATAAGTACCGCCAAAGTTCAATAATCCACAAACTTTATTGATACTATATATAAAAGAATCCAAAAGGTTTCATTCAATTCCCAGTTATATCTAATTATTCCCTAGTTTAGGCCCTTTTTTGTCCAATTTGACTCTACTATAATTTGAAAATCATCTATAATTAAAGGTTTAAGATTTTTTTGAAAGTACAAACAATGTTTTAAAACATTAAAAAAAATCGATTTTTTGAAAATTTTACTGTGGTGTCTTCCCTTAAGTCAGTAAAAAACATTTAACTACAAAAAATAAGTTTTCATAGAATCTAATAATTTATTAGAAAAATACTACAATCAATGTCTCGTAATATTTATATAATAAACAAGGTAATTTTTATACTTGTCAAAAGTATAAATAACTGCTTCACAGATGTATATGGTCTGTATATTTTTGTAGTATATCACTCATGTCAAAAATTCGTAAAGCATTCAGAAAATTAAGCTCCTCAAAGAGCACGATTTAAATAAATAAAAAAAAAGTTTAACATAATCTGTATTATATACAAACTTAAGATACATTACTTATTTTGTAATAGTATAGCAAATTTCTATGTTTTTCATTTTATTCTTCTGAATCGCTAACACTTCGAATGAGGTTCAAAGTTTGCTCATAGAAGGTGAAGTGAAACGCTGTCATAAGAGCCGCCTTAAATTGACTTGGTCCTAAACCTTTAAATAGACCTGGTAAACCTTCTTTTTGTGCAGTCAATACAAGACAATTAACCAAACCAGTACAGCGAAAAAATCCACCAAATCCTTTTCTTCCATGCTCAAATCCTTGAATTTGCAATCTTTTTCTAGCCAAATCAAGAGGATAAACTATAGTTTTGGCTACTAGTCCAGCTAGGCAACCAGAAACCAAGCTATTAATGATTCCTACTCTTTTATGATGATGCTAAAACAATAACAAAATTTTATTATTTTTAATTATTGTATTACAAAACTCAAGTATAATTAAATTTTGGGTATAAACATTTGATAAGAATAATTTACTTTACATTTTATTAATTTATTTATAATAAAAAAAATATATAGAAATAAAAAGAATAATTTAAATAAAAGCATAAAATAGATTTAACACTTACAGGATCTTCATGACCTGGTAAAAACTTGATATCTTTTACAAGTTCATAGGTACCAAACAGCAAACCTGCATGTGGTGCAATTTGGAGTAATGTTGGTAATAATCCACGAAAAAGACCTCTCCAAGATTCAGTTTTGTAAATTGTCCTGCAAGTGTAAATATTATCGATTAAAATTTCTTAAAACTTGATTTTAAATTTTGATTTTAATATTTATTCAATGATACATTTAAATTACTTACATGCATGAATGTATTGTTCCTGTATAGGCTTTGTGTTGAGATGATTGTGCAACAAGTCTGGTTCTAATGGTATCAAGGGGAAATGAACTTATAGTAGCAAAACAGCCTGCAACAGCTCCACTTATAAAATGAACTGTTTTTGTTTTGTCATTAAAAAACTGAATGGTCTCTAATTCTTGATTAACAATAATATATGTATAAAACTAAAAAATAATTTTTTCAAATAAATAAAATTAATAATTTTTTTTTTTAATTTTAAAATTATTTTCAACTTTTTACCAACCTGACTTGTACCATACATGAAAGATAACAATTGTGCTGGAACATGACCTTTCCAAAGTGCTAACACACTCTCTTCTTTTGAAATGAGTTTGAATGTTTGCAGCATTGAATGATACTTGCTTGTTGACCCTTTTTTTATTGGCTCAACTTGTAGCTATACAGATAAAATGTAAAAATATGTCTTCAATATATTTTGTTCTATAATATATAATTAAACTTGTTATGCAAGTTTTGTATCTAAATCTACTAATAGATTTCACAATAAGAATTTGCTGTCACATGATTGAAAGAGGTAAGGCAATCAAAAAAATAGAAGAAAAAAAAAGAAAAATATTTCTTAAAGAAAAAGACATCTTACCTGAAATCTAATTTTGACAACGTCCAGAGGTTGACAGATAAACCTTGTTAAACATCCGCTGACTGCTCCAGCAATGGCATGATGGTAGCCTGGCTCTGAACTATACACCATTTTTGAGAATTTTCTGGATGTTTTGCAGGATAAACATGAAAGACCTTTTTCACTTTGTTGTACTTGAGAGCACCATATCTTATTTAAACCACCTTAAAGCCTCCAAGCAAACCATACCAAATTTATAAGAGAGCAGGCTTTGCTGAGATGCAACTTGAGATTTCTATGAATACTTACAGAAATGTATGGTCAAAGATTTGATAGTTTATTGTAAGTCAACTGGAAGTGTACATACAAGCCTGGTAAGGGCTTTTTTATACATCTAATAAGTGTATCCAATTGTTTTTCTTGTATTTTTAAAGCAGTATTTATTATAAAAAATATGCGGATATGCTGCGCGCTTTTTTCGTATTATCTTACAATCTCGGTTTTCTATATCACGTATCACGGCTTCTTTCCTTCTGCTGATGCAGATGCACTTATTAAAAAATTGCTAAGCTTAGTTGAATATTTGAAGAGTCAGCGGCATAGCCTAACGCTAGCGCGCACGTTGCTACGTATTACAATACTTTTTACTGCAAAATGCAATACTTATAAACTATAAGTTCTTATACTGCGTTTATTGTGAAGTTAGAGTATCGGACAATCGGACTGACGGTGGGGTGGGGGTGGTCGATCATAGGCGGAAAAGCAGAAGGGGAAACGGAGTAAATCAGCTGTCTGCTGCGTAGGTAAACAGCTCATGAAATGACCGGCGAATTTTGTATACTGCTTTGATTTTGGCACAACAAGTACTTGGTAATATAATAAGATACTTATATCTTACATTGGAAATCTGATCTACACTGCAGAGTTTGCGAATATATGTGTATAAAAATCATATTAGTATTTCAGTGTACAATATTTTTTAATAAAATTATTAAAAATAATTATCACGTGTTAGGTTACTTTTATATTTAAATTTATTTGAATTTTACTATTTTTCATTGTCTTTAAAATATTGGCCTTATAGTTGTTGCATTTAGTTTTAAATTTTATTATTATTATTATTATTATTATATAACTAAAAAATATTTATGAAAAACTGTTGATAAAGAAATTCAAATTTCAGGTAAAACTTTTGATAATTTAATATGAACTTGTCAGTGATTATATTTCTACAAACAAGTGCTCGTAAATGCCGTATGTATTTAAATTCTTTCAACAATGTCATTGACAATGTGAGTTATAAAACATTCTCTACATCAGTAGATACAGAATCTGATCCTATAAATAAAGATCTTGCACAGATTATCAATTTTAAAACTACTAACTTTAGCAGCTGGATAATAGAAGTTTGTATATATATTATTTAAAAAATTAAATTATTCCACTTTTTTTTTTAATTATCATCACACTTTATTATACTTTGCAGTCAAAAGTAGATTTCCTTTGTAAAAAATATTATAGACTTGATAAACAAGAAAAAAACAAATTTTTATCATTACTTGCAAATAAATATGCTGTTGATCACGAGAAGATATGTGAATCTGCCAAAAGATTGGCTTGCAATGAGGTTTTTAATAAACAATTAATATAACAATTGGATAAAAAAAATTATTTTTCTAATCAAGAATGTTTTAGCCAAACAATCAAAATCAGTTGATTTCAAGAGAACGAGCTTTAAAAGATGCTCTAACAGCTCCATATCACTGGCTTTTTACTCGTATAGGAAGATTGGAGTATGGAGTTAAGTTTCTTGTTGACTTAAGAGCAAATGTATTAGTGAGTTTTAATTCATCTTATCAGATAAATTTTTTTAAATATAATTTTGAAATATAATTTTGAAAATTTGGCTTCTAGGATTTAATAAACCAATCTTCTAGAGATTCTGATAATTTTCTAAATCTGAATCAAATGGATGCTACTTTGAAAGATTTATTGTTCTTGTGGTTTTCAGTTGGTTTTATGAAAGCTGAAAGAGTTACTTGGCAAACTCCATGTGATATATTACAAAAAGTATAAAAATTTATTTTTAGTTTAAAATTGCCAAAAAATTGAAAATATCAAATATTTTTATAGGTTTCTGAATATGAAGCTATTCATCCTGTTAAAAATTGGACAGATTTGAAAAGGCGTGTAGGGCCATACAGAAGATGTTTTATATTCACACATCCTTCAATGCCTAGAGAGCCTTTAGTATTGTTACATACTGCATTAAGTAATGTGATACCTGGTACATACTCATTTTTATCAAATATATAAATATTTAATTGGAACTATTTCAAGCTAAATATTTTTGCTTACTGCAGATACTGTGAAAGGGATTCAAGAAGCGCAAAATAGAATTGTAGGACGAGATATAAGTAATCATGAAGATGTAGATGAAGATAAATCAAAAATTAAAACAGCTATTTTTTATTCCATTGCATCTACTCAAAATGGTTTACAAGTAAATTATATTTTTATGAATTAAAAAAAAAAATAATTATTAACACTTTTGATCCAATAATATTTTTTTCAAGGGAATTGAATTAGGAAACTACTTGATTAAAGAAGTAGCAAAACAAATAACTTTAGAATTTCCAATGCTAGATCAATTTTCTACTCTTTCTCCAATACCAAATTTTAGAGTGTGGCTTTTAGATAAAATTAAAAGAGGTATTTTTTTAAAATTAAGTTAAAATTTCTAAGAAGTTTTTAAATTTGCATTGAAGTCAATTATAATTTGATAGTTTTACTTTTTAGATGTCAATACAATTTTTACAAAGAATGAGCAAGAAACTATAAAAGATTATTTAAATTTCAACAAAACGTCTATTGACGCAAAAAATTTATATTTAGATTTGAAAAAGATTTTTAATAATGCTCTATGGGCAAATAATGAAAAATTAAGCTTGGTATTAAAAGAACCATTGCTAAGATCTTGTGCTTGGTACTTATACAAAGAAAAACGCCGAAATTATGCATTAAATAATGTAGGTAAGTAGTCAATTAAGTTTTAATAATTTTTACAATTATTTAGAAAATTGCATTTTTTGCTAGTTTAATTACGATGTAAATTATAGTTAGATACAAAATTTTTTTCAGCTAATTTTCATTTACGTAATGGAGCTGTAATGTGGAGGATAAACTGGATGGCTGATCCTTCTCCTAGAGGAATGGCACACAGTTGTGGAATTATGGTTAATTACAGGTAAATTTAATAAGGCCAATAATTAATTTTCCATTATAAGAATTAATCATTAATTGTAATATTGACAGATATTATTTGGATGAAACTGAAGTGAATAGTAAAAATTATATTGAAAAATACAATATCAATGCATCCAATGGAGTTATTCAATTAGCAAATCAAGCTGAAAAACTTTATTCAGCCTCAAACTTAAATGTTGGAAAGTAATTTAATAAAGATACGGTTTTATGTACATTATATGTAAAATAATTACTTGGAATATGTTTTAATAGAAATTTTAATTTATTCAATTTTTATATACATAAATTATGGGATAAAACAAAAATGTTTATATTTTTATAAAATATATTTCTGTAAATAAATTTAAATTAAAAAAAAAGAATGAATTTTACCTAATTTTTAATTTTTTGCTATTTTGCTTTGTCACTCTACTTGATGTCACACTTTTGGATTTATTTGTATTTTTCTGTTTTGAGACTTTGCCTTTTTGCAAGGTTGATATTTTATTTTTACCAATTTTAATTTCTTTATTACAAAGAAATTCATTACTGCTACTATCTACACTACTTAAACCTTCATTATCACTATTATTACTTGCATTTTCGTCATAATCATCGCTGTCATCATCTTCTTCTGGAAATAATTTCAATTTTTTCTCACTATTTATATTACATTGTATGTTGTCTTTATCATTGCTAACAGTTTTATTAACATTAAAATCTATATCATCACTATCTTCAATATCTTTATCATCTTCTTCTTTTTTTGCATGAGCTAATGCACTGAGTTTCTTCCTTTTCCTTCTTGACAATCTCTTTGAATCTGACTTTGTTTCAATTGACGGTTCTAAAAGTTGAGGTTTAATCTTTTTTAAAGGAGTTGGATCTTCTAAAATTATCTCTCCTTTTTTCACTAAATACTCTGCGTACTGCTCAGGAATATTTTTAAATCGATTGATTTTTTGTTTTATTTGAGCTGCAGTTAGCTGGTAATGATTCTTGCGATCCATCATCATTCCCTAAACAAAGAATAATTAAAACTTATATTACTTTTCTTCAACAACAACAACAACAACAACTAAATCAGTTTAAATTTTGTTTAAAAAAAAATTCAAAACAAATACCTCGTAATCATCTCCATGCTTATCCATCATATAAGTAATAAATTGAACTTCGCTGTTAGGCAATCGAAACAGCTTGGCTCTCGGCCACTTGGCATCCTCTTCCAAACTATCAGCAACATACTTCTTTTTTGGCTCAAATGGTTTCTTGGTCTCGGTATCGCTGTCTTCAACTTCTTCTCCATTCTTGGCAACCTTCAGCAAATCTTTTTTAAAATTTGGTATTTTCAGTACTTTATTGGGATCGTAAGCTAGACCCATTAACCTCATATTTTTATTGGTCGACGATTTGGCATCCCATGCTTCCTTAATTTGCTTGCTGGAAACAAAAAAAAAAAGATAAAAATGTTATTTTTTACACAGCTTAAAACTCTAATTTTTATTTGGTTGAAGCCAAAATTACATTACCATTCGATGTTAGGCAGTTTCCTTAACTTATTTCTCAATCTCTTGCGATTGACATTTGCTCTAAACTTCTTTTTTCGTTTTAATTTCTTTATTTTTGGCATCTTTAAAGTACGTTTGTGCCCAAGCAACTACGTTTGTTGTCCACAGAACCTCAAAAAACTATTTGTAAGCAAGCAAACACGTGGAAGTGTGAGATCAGGATCCAGGGACCGGGGACGTTGCCTCGATACTTTGCAATATGCTAATACCTGCTCGATACTTTGTATCGATATCGAATATCAAGATATCACGTAAAATACCATGATAAATTGATAAATAAATTTTTTGATCAAAGGTAACGTAAAAAATTTTTTATCGCATCCATGTGTGCAGACCAAAAAATATACATATTGTGTACATATACAAAGTGTGTATATATCCTCTGAAGTCAGATGAGAATAAGATCAAGATACAGCAGTTTTCAGCTAATAATAATTTATACGTTTTAATGCAGCTTCCGAGGTTCCGTATTTTTAAAATTCTATTTCAATTTATAGGCACGCATACGATATTGATATATTATGATACTTTTTAAAAATATCTATTTTTGATACTGATACTTTTCATAGCCACAGTCATTCGAGGGAACGCGTTCTCAGTCAGCCAATGGGCGGTGTGTTTTGGGAATTGAGTCAATTCGATTGGTTTAGCTCCCATTTCCAAAAGACGCCAGCCATTGGCTGACTGCACTAGAATCCTCTGCTACCGCGAACGCTTAAAAAGTATTCTACCGATTTTGCTAATTTTTCTTTTAAATCTTTTGTATGCAATTTGCTAATAGATGAATAGAATTGTTTTCTAAATTATTTTGTCAAAAGTATCTCTTTTGCAAAAACAATGTGAAAAAAGTTTCTGTTTTTACTTTTTATTGTTTTTCTAATTTATTATTATCTATATTTACTAGATGTTGATTAAAAGTATATCTTGCTTGATGGCTCTATACGGATTCTCAACGGATTCTACTGCAAAAATTAAATTGTAGCAACCAAAATAGAATTCTTTAATTTTTTGACTTTACAAAAAAAGCAATTAATATTTTTAGCAAACACCTTCGTATCTATAATAATTGGCCAGCACTTTAGTATCAACGTTAATTGTATAATCTTTTTTTTTTTTTGCTGGAGCATTATATTTGCTCTTGTCATTTTTACAATATTGTTGATGCTTACAGAGTATAATCTTGGAGCTGAACTACACATTCCATAATTTGCCTTATCAGACAACGTTTAAGTAAAGTTTTAGGTAAAAATAAAGAGGTGTTATATAGATATTAGATACTCTTTTCTACTGAAAAATTTTACCTGAGATCTCAGGTAAGATTTTTTAGTAGAGCTCTACATCTGTAACCATTTAGCACACGATTATAAGTATTCAATAAAAAAATTAATGAAAATAATTAAATAAACGATAAACTAATAGACACGCAAAAAAAAATTTTTTTGAATTTTCACCAAAAAAATTTTCTTGTTGTAGATATAAATCTAGGACTATCAAGTAGGGTTACAGCCCTACAGCAAGGCTGTAATTTATGTTCGAATTTTTTCAATATTCGAATTATTCGAATAGTCGAATAATGATATTGGAGTCGATATGAATTTGAATATCGAAATACTATTAGAATAATTTAATACTATTCAAATATTCAAATTTTTGTTTTTTTTTTTGAATATTGAAAAAAGATTATGTATGTATATAGGCATTTTTGTCGCTAAATAAGTAATCAAATTATTCTTTTTTGAGAAAAATGAGAGTAGATGGGATACAATTAAAAGTCGCGCAACTCGCAAAGCTGAACTTAATATTCGAATAAAAAATTTTCAAATATTCGAGAAAAAATCGAATATCGAATATTCGAATTACAATAAATGTAGTCATCAAATAAATTATTCGAATATTTGAAAATTTTTTATTCGAAAAGGCCAACAGTGTCAAAAAGCCACTAAATTTTTTTCAAGTCAAAAACTAAAATTTGCGACTTTTGTCTTACTTCCTAGTTTGGTGCCAGTAATATATAGTTTAGCTCCGTGACATTTGCCTGAAATTTTGCCTGACATCTCATGCCAAAACCTCATGTAATTTTTTTTTTTCGTTTAAAACAGCTTAAAATTAAGTTAAAAACAATTTCTGAACATTTTTTAAAATTTGGGAAATTAAACATTTTTTTCCAATTTTATTTTTAATTTTCTAAGTTCCTAAATTTTAAAAAATGTTCAAAAATTGTTTCTAACTTCATTTTAAGTTGTTTTAAGCAAAAAATGGTAACATGAGATTTTGGCATGAGATGTCAGGTGAGATTATTCAGTAAGGAATCATTATGCACACAAATCGTACTTTTATTTTTACTTGAAAAAAAATTGAGGAGTTTCTTAAAAGCTTAAGTCAGGAGTTTATATTTCTTTAGAATTTATTTCGTTAATTTTAGAAAAAAAAATTGCTGAAAATAAATCGTGTAGTCTAGCCCTTCCCGCAATAAGGAAGAGTGGGGCTATATTGAAATTCGATTATTATACTTGAACGAAACAGTGAAATCGAGCAAAACTTTGAGATCTTGTAGTAATTGTTTAAAGAAACTTATTTATTGCTGAATGATTAACTTTAATGGTAATCTCTAGTACATAAAGTATTTTAAATTTTCAACGCTGTATTTTGCAATTTTTTTATCTGAGTTGCAAGATCTGAGTACCGTATGTGCATATAATATATACTTAGAAGAGAACGGCACAAAATTAAAATATGTTCGTTTTCTTTCCTTTGTAACTTTTTAATTTTCATTATTTTCATTCCAGACAAAAAATGTCCTAAAGATATGGCCTTTAACTACAAAAATCACTTTGTCCTATAGTTAGCTTAATGCAATGGTTTTTTAAATCTAAAATATCTAAAAAGTGCTTTTTTAACTGCTTGAAAAACGGCCCAAAATTTAAAAATATTTGGAGTATAATTAATAAAATAACTTAATATAATTGCAATAAAAAAATTCAAGCATATATATAAGCATCCTGATAATACTTTAATTTAACTATGATATATAAAATAAAATTAAAGCACTGGCAAATATTTTTAAAAGCTCTTTCCCGAGTTATGGATTATCTTTGCATTTATGTACTAAAAAAATTTTCACAAATTCTCTCAATCATAAATTCAATTTTATAAAAGCAAAATAATTACATAAATACTTCAATTAAAGGCCTTGAACTCAGCTAAAATTTAAAAGCAGTAGCGCGTTAAAAAATTGTCTAGGTCCAAAGTTACAGAGGATTAAAATTACAAGCTATTATTAAAATAGTTTAAATAGTTAAAGTTATATATTTATCCTATAAATATCCATTTTTAATGCTGTTTTTTCAATTTGCCTGTAAATTATCAAAACAAGCTTTTTTAACGCACCAAAGCTTAAATTATAAAGCTTAGTTCAAGCACTTTCTTTGTAATATGAGTTAAGTTATATATTAACAAAAAAAAATTTTTAATGTAGCGCTAAAAAGTAGAAAATATTGCCAAAATAAATCCTATTATTAAAATTAATCCATATTGTAACAACTACAATAAGAGCTCCAAGTCTTATTAAATTTCATATTTCCGATTAAATACAATCTTAAAAATTTTAAGATTGCCCCAGACCCCCCTATAAATATGTATCACCTTAGTGTATCACACATTGACGCACTCGATACTTCGACTCGACAATTAGTGCGCAAGAGGTTTTTCCTTAAAATTTACATTCAACGTCACTACCATTAGGCAGTAGCCACATCCAATGTATTGACGCTGTCAATACCAACTAATAAGAATATCACTAACAGCTTTTTGACATTGGGCTAGACTATATATTTGCAAGGGTTTTTCAATAGTGTGATTGGTACTACTGGTGATATCACTAAATTTTTCTAGTAACTTCTACAGCCAGACAAGTGTTCTTCGACGCAGCGTATAAATTGGATGTGGATTGTGGACTCAGTCTCTCACTCACGTCGTCATGAGTGTATGTAAATTTTGGAGAAGTAAATAAGTATAATCCCAGTGATCAGTGACCCAACAACAAATACCTTTACATATCTAATAAGAAAAAGTTGACAATACACAATTGGATATTACCAATAAAACAAGCTTTTTTCCTCCTGACCGTGCACACTTGGGGGAAAAAGCGCGCAGTAACACCTACTGTAACCTGGTGGCAGAGAATATAGAAGTCCACAACATTTTCGGAGTGCGCAATTCTGTGTTGCCGAGATATAGGTATATATAACGTACTAATATCCGTATCAATTCGCGTTGCTGTTTAACCTTCATCATAAGCAATTTAAGCATATGTATAAATTTATATTCAAGTAAACCGTACACCAGCTGTAAATTATGGGGTCTACACTAAGAAGCTCTACAACCTGCAGAAAGAGTCGGGTAAGTGACGTCAGAGAGTGCCAGATATTCTGTTCTGCTATCTTTTGTTATTGCGAACAAGACGTTCGAAGGTCGACACCTCGACACAAAGATATACGCTTCAACTGATCAAAAACGTGTTTTACATATACCTATCTACTCTCTCTCTCTCTCTTTTTCTGTTTTGTACATATCCTACCCAAGAGTTTGGTTATCCTTCGTTAATCAACTCTTATACACCAGCTGATATTTTCAATTTACCTAATATCGCGCAGCAGCGACTATGCTAACACGCTATATGCTTTCGCATTAAGCTATTTATCCTTAACTATAAATAAACATCGTATTTTACCTCGCGCTTTATGCTCGTCCATTTTTTTCAGTGTTTTGAGATAAAAATTATGTAAGAACGGATTGCTGAAAGTTCTGTTGTTAACAAATAAAAGCTACCTCCTTTTCATGTTTTCCTAATTAATTCTGCATTTTTTTAAATTGTAAATTGGTGGTTGCTGCGAGTCTATTTAATATTCATTCAATACTTTCTACATTCTTGATTATTAATGTGTCAAAAAATAAGGTTCGAATTATTTTTTTCAATTGGAAAAACTGATAAATATTGAAATTATTTAAAAAAATGTAGGATTTGTTCAATGTTTACTTTTGTTTGTTTGTTTACTTTTGTTTGTTGACAGTGTTATTTTATTTCAGGTCAGTAGAATGGTATCTGGGTCTTACTCCTAGGAATCTTAAATACAGCTAGTATTAAAGACCAGGAGACAAGTATTTAACTGTACAGTAATATATCATCATATCTTCGACTTATTCAATGCTTTTCAACTGACCTGATTTTACATAATTTAAAGTATTATTCAAGTGCAACAGTATACAATTTGAAATTTATAAGTTTTTTTCTATTAACATTAAATTATCAGTTGGCCTAGAGTTAAAACTTTTGAAAAATAGTGTTTGTAATAAAATCAAAAATGGGATCTACACGTCCAACTGACAGATCAATTGGAGAGGCTACATTTTTACCACAATGGATGAAAGGAAAATCAGAAACCAGGTATTTTAATATTTTATCAGTAAAATATTCTGACACTATACTCACTTATTTTATATACAATAAATATAATTAATCAACTAAACATGTAAAATTAAATTTTAATTGTGTATTATGTGTATTATTATATTGAAAAGTCAAAGAATCGCCATTATTTTAAGCTTATCACAAATTTATCAAAACACTTGCGATCAATTCTTTTTACTAAAAACAGCTATTAATAGTGATAGCTTTTTGAATAATTTAAATCAATTTTACTTTTTTTATAATAGACTTTTAACACTTAACAACATCACAAATGCATGTATATAAATTTGATAATTATAAATTAAATGAAACCTTTAGCTAAGTTATTCTTTTAATACTTTTATAAAACAAAAAAAAATATTGATTTTAATCTAACAAAAATTCATATTAGTTAATTAGCAATTCTAACTTTTACATAAAATAATCTTCAATTGAATCGATTAAGAACAGTACAGCTGCAGAAAAATTTATGCTAACAAAGCACAAGTTGTCTTTCTACAATCATGCCAGCTTCTCATTTGTAATATAAAACCTGATAAGGATGTATGTATGTGTGTGGGTATATATATATATATATATATATATATATATATATATATATATATATCTTGATAGCTGCTTTGTTCTTTTTATGCCTATTTAGCAAAGAAACTTGTGTTTGTCTAAAATTTATAGTTTAGAAAAGAAAGAAAAAGTATAATGATTAGGTAGACATTTTGCAAATCTGAATAAGCGTATTATAATACATTACAAAATTCACGGGCATACTTAATTAACGGGAATTCCAGTCGTCTTATCCATGTGATTCGTATTAGCTATACTCATTTGTATAATGTATATTTTCATCTATTTTAAAAATAAATACTTCTTTCATTTTAATATTATTTTAAAAAAAAATTTATTTCTTAACAGCTTAAGTTTAAAGTATCACATTGTTATGGTATATATAATAGTTTATAATTAAGAAATGTTACATTGTTAATTTGTTTTGAAAAATAACTTTAATTTATTGATACTAATTTTAAAGTAAAGAGCTTACTAATATATTTATTGAGAGTAAAGGGAAATTGGTAAATTTGCAACACATGTTAATAATTAAAAATTGATAAAATCTAAATTTGATATGCGTTTGGCAGCGTCTAGGTGACACCAAGTTATGAGACACGCCGATATGGGTCACGGGAAATCGAACATATAATTTTAATATCTCTCTATCAAATTGAACCTCAATAGTCAACTTCATAGCGTTATCAAAAAAATGCTTTTGGTTGACGAAAAATAAATAAAATAGCCTCGAGCTATTCTGCAATTTCATTGGTGGAATAAAGACTAGCATGTAAAGTCAAAACGACGCTTGTTTTAAAATTTCAATACGTTTAAATCTAAAGTATAGTAACAGACATACCAAATTCAGATTATTAATAATGTTTTTGATGTATGTTATAAAAACAATATCTAATTGAATGGTGACAAAAAATTAAGCACGCAAAGCAATATTAGAATAAAAACCTAGTAAAATCAAAACCTTAAATCTAAGATTTTGTACCAAATGTAAAAAGATTAAGAAATAAATTATAAATTTTTCTAATACATACCTGTAATGTTAATGCTGTACCATTTATATGCTGGGTTTATACTTACTTGTCCGCGTGAATGCTTTAATCGCTTTTTCGTATCCTCTTTAATAGTTTTCACAAAGCAAATACGTAGATGATTTGATAAAAGAAAAATGTTCCTTCAAGCCATTAGTTATTACTATTCTTTATCAGACGCTGATGAATACTTTTCTTTACTGCAAAAAAATTTCAACCTGAAAAATAGCAAACAAATTTTTTATTAGTAAAAGTATTTTAGGAATGTTTGAAATTAATATTTATTATAAATGCAGTATTATTTGATAGCAACAGGAAAGAATACAGGCAAAATTTTTCTTAAAAATATTTTAAAAAATTTTTATTGTTCAAGCGGAAAATTCGGATGCCGTAATAAATGTTTTTACAGCAAAAAGAAATAATTATTAAAATTTAACAATAAATCTAGATGAGTATAAAAAAACATGTAAAATTTATAGAGCCCGGTTACGAGCCCGGTTATCGGTTAATCGGTCTTAACCGTATCAAAATATAAGTATATAAACAACCGCCCTAGTAGCTTAAACGTAGAATGATTGCCCGGTAAGCAGGAGGTCACTGGTTTGAGACCAGCCTCGAACAGATATATCTTTTCACCTGTCAACTACGACTTTTTTGATAAAATTTTTTTTGGGGTTGATAACTACTGTTTTAGATTATAACTGCCACATTTTTCGCAAATGATCCTGGTTTCAATTTTTTAATATAATTAATCAATTGCATAAACGCTTAATATATAACCCATAGTGCGCTTACCGTGTGTCTGGGTCTGGAATTATTATTTTAATAGAAAAATAAATTAATCGCACGAAGATCCAAGAAAAAACTACCACGCTTTTGATGTATGGGCTTACACTTCATTTTTTTTTATGTAAATCAACCAGTTGCAAATACGAAAAAAATCTCATAGCGCTTTCCTCAAGTAGGTCTGTACTATTTTGTTGTTATTTCATCATCCGCAGAAACATCTAAAAACTTGGCAATCTTTTCACTAATGGGCCCGGTAGTTGTATACGTAAAATAAGTAATTGTTATACATAAAGCTATTATGCAATTTCTTACACCGGCATGCTGACTCATGCTAAATGCATCAGATGTATAATACATCACCTTCACTTTTCTAATTTCTTACTTTTAATTTGTAATACAATAATAAATAAAAATAAATGTAAGCAATAAAGATAACTAGCGGCAAAGAGGAAACAAATAAATTAGGATTAAAACACTTGAGTTTGGGCCATTACTTTTTATAAATAAATATCACGCATAAAAATGCACAAAAAAAAATACTAAAGCTCGTAATGTTTGAATTTTATAGCCGTTATTTATTTTAACAATTGCCCAAAGATTTCCTGTGCCTCGTGCTGTTGGATTTTCGTATGCAATTTAGACATCTGAATTGTAAAATTTTATTAAATATTTTTTATCAAGGGTTGTTAAATTTAAAAAAAAAATTGAATTCGTTTTTAGAATTTTAAGTTCTAATTTTAAGACATCCGATAGCATGAAGTTTTTCAGTTTATTTGTTATGTTATAACATATGAGGACCCAAGAGGACCTTTTCTTTAGGATATGTATTTGATTGTCTTTTACAAAATTTCTTACCCGCGGTTTAAAATAAATTATACTCCTGCTCTCTTTCAGCATATATATGTGCAAAACCACAAAAAAATGCCATTATATGGCATAAAACTTTGAGGTTGTCTAAACACAGGGAAATTCGCGTACGCGAAGTGCTGAAAACATTGACACGTCTCTTTTCACGTACGCGAACCCGGAAAATCACGTTCGCGTACGTGAAAAAAATTTGCCGAATTCGCGAACGCGAAAATATTTAGATTCTCGCAAAAAAGTGATCGGTTATAATACTGTCAGGAAAGTAAGGGATGGTTATTTTTTAAATAGATTATTCTATTGGTTATTAAAAAAAAAAAAAAATATCCCTCAGTCCCCCGACAGTATTATGACCGATCAGTGGTTATAACTGACAGAATAACCTATTTAAAAAATAACCATCCCTTACTTTCCTGACAGTATCATAACCGATCGTTTTTTTGCGAGAATCTAAATATTTTCGCGTACGCGAATTTTGAGAAAAAAAACATCATTATCTGGGTTCGCGTATGCGATAAGAATTTTCGTTTTCGCGTACGCAAAAAGCGGCACGTTAGCATTTTTGGGGAGGGAGATTTCAATTTCCCTGATGCGTTTAAACACACTTTAAAACTTTTATCAAATATTTATTCGGTAACTCCAGCTATCTTTAATTTTATGGAGCTATTGAATTTATCTTAATTTCAACCGCATGAAATTGTATTATAATTAATCCATCTCTTTTCTCTTCATTTTTTTCAGATTCGATTACAGCGACGGTGCATTCAGTCCACCAGCTGACGACACCTTCTTTCTAATTCGTTATCCGAAGCCCGAGCCTAGCGCTAATCGCGAGGGCTTTCGTTCCATCAGCGATTTTTTAGCCGGCGGTAGCAAACACGACAACAGTAACACTAGCAGTAACACGATTGTTGCATCATCCGAGACAACTGCAGCCGGACACGAACAACAACAGTTCAGCAAACAGCTTGCTGCATTTGAGGCTTCCGGTAAATCTACAATATTGTTATGTATTAGATTATGCTTGTATGAATCTAAATTTCTGAAACTTGCCACATAAAATCGACTTTTCGAATTCTTGTTAGATTTTTACATAGATTCAAATTTAATATCCTAAAGTATTCTTGCAAATTTTTTTATTTTTCGAAAAATTTAAAATAATTAAAGTTTACGCTGCTATTTTTTTTAAGTCACGGTTTCTTGGTAAATGTTTAATTAAATACATCAAAATCTTACAGCGTGTTTAAAAATTATAAAAAAAAATTAATGCTAATTAATTTTAAAAAAAAAAATTTTATTTATAAAAATTAATTTTTCTACAAACAAATAAAAATTTAATAAATTTCTTATACGCTTAAACAAAAGATTTTTTAACAATAACATTTTGTAGGTTCTCTTTTTCATACGTAAAAAAGAATTTTAATAATTTTTATAAAAACTAGAGGGCTCAGCTTAACAGTGTTATCAAACGCCGAAAAAATGTCAAAAATCGGCTTTAACTCAATTTTTTTTACCAAAATAAATACTACAAAGGGGGTAACTAACTCGTTTAATGATGTATTGAAAAAAAAAAAATTAAATATTTGATTTCTTTTAATAATTGCGGTTTCTAATAACCGGTTGATTGAAACTCAAAAAACCTTTCAAATCGACTACCTGTTACGACATCCGGTTACAACAGTTTAACAGCTGATCGGTTAACCGGTTCTTACTCAATCTCAAGTAATTCATATATAATTTCTACTTGATTAGCTCTGGAAACTCCCGTTTGTAAATTTTAATAACAATAGCAATCTTGAAAACATCTTTTTTAAAATTCATTTAAATCAAAAATATTATTATTTACCTCGAATATTTTAATCTGTTGCTTTTTTTATCTGCAACTTCTTATATTCACACTCTCATAAGGTTCTGTAATCTTGCGCTCTTAGCTTTGCCAACCCCCGATTTCTTAAACGAATTTTTTGTTTAATCTTTTTTCTTATATCTTTGTTTTACCTTTTTTTTTTTAATTCATTTTTTTTATTTAGAGCTAAAAATTTGTGTTCTGACAAAAGTAAAAGACAAAATTGAGATATTTAATTATTTTTACCGTATAATTTATTAGTTTATTAATATTATCAGTCTTTCAAAATAATCATTTTCTTGAAATTTTTTTTTTAATTAATTGTTAGAAACAATTTTTACAAACATTAAATGACAAACAAATAATAGGATTGTTTAGGCTACGGCTAATATATGTATTTAAGAGTCACTTTGATCATCACACAAATATATTCATTAATAACACAAATATATTCATTAATAATCGTGGGTTACCCTATGCAGCTTAAAATTTATGCAATCTTGTTATTTTAAATTTTAGGGATAGCAGAATAAGATTTGACGAGGTTAAAGCTGCATGTCTGCTAATGCATTTGTTTTTACAATGTTTTTGTACTAACAATTTGAGGTCTAACTTATTTTTAGAACCTTGAAACTTTTTTTTTAAATCAACGATGTATTTAAGCACCAGTGTATATTTTAACTTATAAGATAAGAAATAAATAATTATGAAATATTTGAAATATTAAAAAAATGTGCCTAGCACACGGAAAAAACTAAGCTTACCCCCCCCAAAAAAAAACAAAAATCGTAAAAAATTCTTACCAAGTATCCATTAACAATATAAAGCTCCTAAATATGGGCAAATGATTCTCCCAATTAGGGAAAAATTGTTTAATCACTTATGAAAAAGATAATAAGGCTTCCTTAATCTTTTTAGTGCAGGACCATGTGCACCCAATTATTTTTTAACTATGTACCATTTGGTAAAGTAGAATAAACTCTGGTCCAAAACTTAATAATCAAAAACACCTTAGTTCTTATACAATATATCTGTTACTAAAAAAATTTCAGCCTCGTGCCAGTATATTGAAACAATGATTTTTTTTTTTCTTCAAAAAAATTGTAAATCGATATAGTTCTGTCATATATGAAATAGTTATTTGGCAGCGTTGTGAAACTGTCAACTCCAAACAAAAATAAATCTCTTTTTTTTCATCATCGTAATCGCATCATTACAATAGAGACCGTAATAGCACCTAACCATGTTTGCAATAATTTCATTAAATAAATTATTGTTGCAGGTGTAAATAACAGCAGCAGCAGCAGTAATCCCAAGCTGATATTTGCAAACAAATCAAGACCAAAGCCGCTGGACGATGAATTTCGAACGAGTGCTTTTGCCGAGAAGCCAGCGCTGGAGAGCGGTCGATCAATCGTGACCGTGGCTAGTCAGATAATGTTTGGTAAAGCAAGCAGTAGCAACATCAACAATAACAATCCGAATAGTCAAGTCGACGTATTATCAACTGCTAATTCTACATTGATGGCTGCCGGTCAACAGCAGAAAAGTACACGTACCGATTCGTCAGTCCAGGTAAGAATTTCACATTGTCTATTTACATAAAGTGCATGTTTACGCTTATATTCTCCAATGAATTACTATATAAATGCGCGTGAAAAAGTTGCTCATATAGTTGCATATCATCATCATCATCATCATCATCATTATCATCAATCCCTGCGTAATTCTTACACTTTTCAATTTTTACAGAGCAAAGGCAGCAGCAAATCCCTGCCAGCGACGCCGCTCACCTCACCAAGTGGCACACCCGACAGCTCGCCACGCGCAAGACGTCGCGCCTACGGTAACCGCTTCTTCACCGGCGCCTTCGTCCCACCCGAATCCGGAGAGCGTCCAAAGAATGGCTGGCTGCTCGGCAGTATACTCGGACAATCGCGTGAACTCGTTACACCTAAGATCGAAGAGGAGGACGAACTCCAGCATCATCAGCCTGAACAGGTGCCGGCCCGTGCACTTAGCCGAAAAAAATCCATATCCTCTCAGAATCTCACCTATTTTGGCAAGGAAGAGAAACAGTCATCAACAGCAGCGACGACGACAACAACGACGACGACGGTGGCTGCGAGTGCAAGCAGTACCAACATTGCTGGACACGTACTTCAAGCTCAGCCGTCTGAACTGAGAGAGATGAATTTTTGGTCTCCCACATCTATGTGAATAGATAATTGTTATTTACCCCCCCCCCCCCCGCCCCTCTCCCTCATATCACTATAGCAGTATAGATCTTTCTCCCCAAGTCTCCCATCTCTTTATAAAATTCTTCTCTTACTGCATATGAACGGCTGTATTATTCGCCATGCTCTAAAAAGCAAGCTTAAAGCTGTTTGGTTGCTTTTTTTAAAATACTTGCTTTTTTTAACTTTTCAATGCTTATATGAAGTGGCCCACAATTATTTTAATAAGAGAAAAAAATGTAAAATGTGGATTTAGATCAATAAGCAAGACAGTGACGAAACTTATATTTTGGTCCCAGTAGCGTCTAAAATGAAGTTTAATTAAAGAAAATAATACAGCCGCTTTATGGTTTAAATTTTTAAGAATTTTTTTCTTTGGCTTACAATTTACAGTATTAAATCATTTTGTAGAAATCATTTTAACAAAATTATTTGGTTTAATAAGTGGCTCTGTTAGCATATTATTGAGTAATATTTTTAATAAATAATTAAAAAAATAGTTGATATGAATAAGAATAATTTCATGAATTAGTAGAATGGCATCAAAAAAGATGAATTAATTTTTTATAACATAAATTGTTAAAAATAGTTTACAAGAAAGTATTATATGCAGATAAATATTAAATCGGCATTTTCATAAAAAAGCGACTAGGTTTTTATAATTATTCTGCACCAAAATGTGGTTTTAATCTTTAAGATTTTATTTTTATTTAATCTTAATATTTCTTGCTAAATTCTTTTGTTTTTATTTATACATATGTAGTACAGTTTCCTTTAGATACTAATTAAATACTTGCTGTTGATTTACTACACTTTAATGCTCTGGAATATTTAAACAAAACACATTTGTAATTACAAACTTTTAAAAATTGTTTTCAAATTGTTTACTTGATGCGCATTCTGACGCTGAGTTAAGTAACTCAAAGTTGAATGATAAAAATCTGAATATTATAAGTATTTACAGTAAATTTTTTTTTTTTTAATTAACTTGCCTGATAAGGTCAAAATTAAGTTATATTGTAAAGAATGATAATGATAAGTACTATGAAAAGTATATACAAATATATTAATTGAGTAACTTTTCATTTACATTTGTTATGAGATAAATATAATTTTTTCTGAAATTTAATATTTTTATTTTATTTATTTGCTCAAATAAATGTCTAAATAAGCTTAAAAATTCTATCTGTGTGACTTATGAACGGATAATACCAATTGTGTTTTATAAAGTTTTTCGAAAAATATATAATTTTTTCAATAGTGTAAAAAAATATTGATTAATAAAATATATAATATCGATTCATTTGTACTTGAAAATACGCTTTTTCTTAATTTTTTTTCAATTTCATGATTAATGTTGCAAACAATCGGATTTTTTAATATTGTAATATAAAATACAATTAAGCACGTCTCCGAAATGAAATATAAAATTAACGAATTGAACAAATTTTATGCAAAAGAAAGATGATAAGTACTTTAGTTCATATTTTTTGAGCAATATACACAATGTTTTATTAATCTTTTATATTAGTACCCAACTTTTTATCTGAAATTACAAAATGCTAATTTGATTAAGGCAAATATATTTTATAAAAAAATTTATTACCAACAAATTTTTTACGCAAAAAATGCTCAATTTTAAATTTTGCATATATACAACATGAAGAAAAGTTAAAGGTAAACAATTATTTATAATCTAATACGAATTTCTTGAGACAAATTTTTTTATTTTTCTATTACGAAATTCAAGATTTGTAGTAAATATTTTTGCAATCAGTAAACCAAAAAGTCATTTATTATAAAATAAAAAAATTCACTCATGAAATATCAAAAAATTTTGTAATTACCAATAAGCTTCAATGAAGTTCAACCAATATTTCTATGAATTTCAAAAAATTGATAATTACAATCTGTGAGTAATAAAATTTGATTATATGCCGGAATTTCAATACTTACATTATTTTAATAAAGAGTTTGAAGTAGATATTTGTAATTTGTACAGCAAAAAAGCGTTAAAAATATTTAGTCAATAATATAATAATCATGTGATTTTCAAATATGCAAAACTTTATACAAAACAAATTTTCATAGGTGCTACAAAATTAAAAAAAAAATACACTTAATCATCATGTTATACCGAATGCAGAAAATAAGCGCATTTTGTGGCAAATTTATTGGACTACATTTATCGCAAATGTACACAGTGTTTAATAAGACTTAAGCATTTGATTCAATTGAAATATTTATGTTACATGCTAAAATTGTGTCAGTTGAAAATCTTGAGTAATTATCATGTTTCATCCCTTTTTCCTCATTATTATAGATACCTAATTATAAGATATTCATCAGCTCATTTAATTATTTGTTAATATAATTACAATAATAAAAAAAGTTTGTCTTGCAATATTAAAATAATAGTTGGTTTCAGCAGCAATTAATTATAAAAGCGATTGTAAGACTGCTGTTCGAATGAATTATGAAATTTGTTTTATTATTATAATAAAAGATATGTACACACTTTTAATATAACGCATTTATTCATTTTTTTTTTAATTGTTGCTAAAATATTTTACATTATACATAATTACTCATCTTTGCTAATTTGACACCAAGCAAACTGTATGGCTGTTATTAACGTTACTTAATTGAAAATGTTTTTAGCGAATCGCATTTGATGTGACGTTTTCACAGCTTTTGATGTGCATGAGAAGTTGAGATGTTATGAGGATTTTAAAATTTTTAAAATATAATAGATAAATCGAGAAAAATTTATAAAGAAAAAAAAATTTTCTCTAGTGAAAATGTCACATCGATATTCCAGCTTTGTCATTGCAATATGTAATCAGAATGTGATTAATATTTTGCCATTGAGAAGTCATATTATATCCTGTAAGTTTAAATGTATAGGGAAGCTTTTTTAACGCACCCAGGGCTTAAAGCTTAGTTCCAAGCTCTTTTTTTAATATATTTTTCTTCATTTTTTTTCTTACTTTTTAATACTGAAATAATTTTAATCTTACCCCTGAAAGGTACAAAAAAATTCAAATGATTATATCTCAAGATAAGGTAACCCTACTGAAAAAAATCAAGTGTCTTTTCATGTGTTTTTAAGATGCTAAGACATGTGGATATATTGTGAATACTCATTTGCCTAACATGTAAATTATCAAAT
>JAPYZE010003998.1:0-22615 GCA_030522805.1 Leptomastidea abnormis | reverse complement strand
TTAAAATTGTCCATAAGCGACTGTGTAAAACATGAAATAGAAAGTGCGATTTTTCGATTGGAGAGGGCGCACCGAACGCTCACACACGGAGCGAATAAGAGAGGAGCAAAGAGGGAAAGAAGGAAAGAGAGAGAGCGTATGCGCACGCTCTTCGAATTGTGGTACTTGTGTGTGTGTGTGTGTGTGTGTGTGTGTGTGTGTGTGTGCGTGTGTGTGTGTGTGTGTGTGTGTTTGCGTGTGTGTATGCGTGTATAAGTGAGTGAGTGGAGGAGAAGAGTATTCCCGGTCGTCGCGCTATCTTTTTACATACATAGGTATATAAATATACTACACACACTCTCTAGTCTACTCTACGTGTATTAATACTACGTAAGCTAACTCGCGAACGAAAGCGCGTATAATACACGTCTGATATGTATGTACACGAAGAAGACGAAGAAGAAATTCACCACTTTACAGCACCACCACCATCACCATCACCAGCAATTCCTCTTCTCCTCTCACTTTTTTAATAATCCTCTCTTTTTTATCTTCCTTATTCTTTATATCACACAGCTTTTTTACTCTCTTTCTCGTCTTCCTCTATCTCATCCTCGCTCCGTTTTTTCTTTCTCTCTCTACGTGTAAGTATGTATATGTATGTATGTACCGGCACAGCCGGCGTCCTCTGGTGTGTAGAATTAGCCGCTACCCTCTTCTTTGCTATTTTTCTGCACCACCACCACCACCACAGCTTCCTCTTTTATTTCATCCACCTCCTCCTTCACTATTTAGGTATATCTCGTTTCAATCTTCGTAGTTAGATATATTCTAAGCAACATATGGAAGACAAGAAGAAGAATGCACTTGTTATTATAAGCACCTGAGATTTTTGAGCAACTGTTGATGTCGTTGACTTATATCACCGTAGCGCTGCTGTGGATACACGCGTGTTGTGTACGGACAGACAGGCAGACAGACAGACAGACAGATACGGCTACACTAACTACTCCACCGACGGTGAAGACGGTATGATAACTCTGATTTTTTTTTTTTAAGAAATAAATAAATAAGGTGATGGTAAGATTGAAAGTTTAGTAAAGGTGAAGGTAAGGAAAAGAGTAGAGAGATTGAAGCAACAATAAAAAAAAAAGGAGCAAAGGTAAAGAAGACTAATTTAGAAGACTAAATTGAAGATGATAAAAAGAAAGTAGACACTAAAAAATACGCGAATATACTCGGACAATGATTCTGTATTAAAAATATTAAGAAGAAAATAGGTAATAATGAAAGGTAATAATGTTTGACAATAAACTTTAAAAATATAAAGAAACTGTGAATGATCGTAAGGTAAAGAAGAAGAAAGAAGCATGCCGATGAAGTGAAGAAATTACACAGCGGTCGCGAACTTTTGTATAAGTGCGTGTATAATATCTCTGTCTTCTCTGCATTTACACTTGTATACGTATATAGTCACTGACACATAGAATAAAAGAAACTGCACTATCGAGAGATAAATGTAATATGTATGAGATATAATATAACTTCTCGTGTCTGTATATATATCTTCACTAATGTTTTTTTTCTTCACCGGCGTTTTATATTATCTTCTTTTTTTTATCTTTTTGAAAAAAAAAAAGATTTTTTAAGATGCTCCACACCCAATATATTATCACAGTTCACTGTTTAAAATATAAATCATCAACTTTTAGTCTCACTTCAATTAAAATTGATCTTCATTGTAATAAAAACCAAGAAAATATCAGTTTCTTTTTAACTAAACTTCCATATATATTATAAACACACTGGTGTTCTGCATATTATATCCACCACAGTACACCTAATATATACAAATATAAATACACAGAGATCAAACACTAAAGTATGACGCACACACACACACACACACACACCTATATTACCTACACAAAAAAATATATACACTTACACAAACATCAGCAAAACAGCAAATCAGCTCGTTTATCCTCAAGCACTTTCTCTCTGCGCGTATATAAAATCAGCACTTTCGCGCTCTCTTAAAACAGAGTATTAACAAGCACATACATACACAAATGTATAAAAAGAAAAAAAGAATATCAGCAAGTTAAAGAAAGTAAGTAAGAGAAATAGCTTTCTCAAGCTATATATCTTACTCATTCGCGGATGCACCAATAAAGCTTAAGATGGAATAGCACAACGCAGGGCACTTTAAGGGTGTGTCGTAGTCTTCGTCGTCGTCATAGTCGTCGACGGTGGTGCTTTAGCCGCTCATCCGTCTGCAGCACATTTGTGCAAGATGTATATATGTCTGTGCCTATATATATGTGTATGTGAATGTATACGCCCTCGTAAGATATATAGTGAAAGAAAGAGAAAGAGAATATATAAGCCGGAGCACACGACCGGCAGTGGTGGTAGTAGTGGTGGTGGTGGTGGTGGCTGCGTGCGCACCACACCGTCTTGTCTAAGGCAAAAAAAAAAGCAGCAACCAAGAGAGCAAGATGACATTGTAGTCTAAGAGGTTATTTCCCAAAATCTTGGGGTACCTTATTTTTAAATATATAGGTACATTTTGATACACTTCAGTATTGGGTGATGATTAGCAAGTTCACTTTTTCAAAATTAAAAATTTGATCAACGAGACTTGAAAATTATCTTCAATACATGTGTAAAGTTGAAAATAAAAAAAAAAGGTCTCCAGAGCAATCTTAGCAGTCTCGTTTTCTCTCTCATCTTAGCTTTTTTTGTTCACTATACCACCACCATCAGTGTACCATCAAAAACACTACCACTGCAACGCCGTCGCCACCACCCTCTTCTTTTTTTTTCTTTTTCTTCTTCTTTGTCCCTCTTTGTCGGGCGACTCCTCTGCTTGTACCACTGAATATGTGTATGGTAAACTTAAGTCTTATCTTTTTTTTTTATTTTTCACTTTTTTTTCACTGCAGCAACATATATACAAATATAACTTTAACACTTAAAACTTCACTTTAGTTATCAGTCGATTTTTTACAATTTTGGAATGATGTATATATGTGAACCAAATTTTGTTAGTCTAAATTATCTTGACGTAACTGCATATACTAATATTAGTAGTAGATTAACTTCATTTTGTCTTCCAGTTGGCTTAAGTATATCTTCTGACAATACATTGCACTCGCGAAAGAGAGAAAGATCAAAATAATTAAAGTATATGAAGAAGGAAATAGAAAGATATGTAAAGAGATGGCACAGTTTACTATGATATTTGCCAAAAAAAAAAAGCTTTACTTAGAGCTTATAGTTATTCATAAGAATATTGTATCCTAATATAAGCGCCTCATCTCATACTATCTTAAGGTCTATGTATACGCTGCAGCGGGTGGCTGGGTGCACGCGAAGTGAAAGAGAGCTATATATATATATATATATATACACGACATATAGGTACGTAGTGGAGCTGTTACTACAACTACCGACGATGATGATGATGATGATGATGATGTGGTTACCAATGCGAATCCGTAAGAAAATGTGTTAGGATGGAAACGGAAACCGAACAGACTTAAATATCATCTGCGAAGAGTTAAAAAAAAAAAAGAGAAAGAAGGAAAACTGGTGAACAAAATTTTGGTCACCAGAAATAGAAGCTGAGCATATTAAAGGAAAAGAGAGGGTTTAGAATATTTTTTGTTTGTGTGTGTGTATGTGTAATTTCGGAGCAGTAGAGAAGGTCAATGGGCGTGAGGTGGAATAAGAAAGAAAATGGGAGATGTGCACACACACACACACAGACACACACACACACACAGACACACGCACACACACAATAAAATAATGCAACAGAAAAGCTGTGGGAAATGTAAAATCGAACAAATTTTGGGCGCTATGTAAAAATGTGTGTGTGTGTGTGTGTGTGTGTGTGTGTGTGTGTAGACTTAGAAAAAAAAAACTCCTGCAAAACCGTGTACGCACTTCTTCGTGAAACAGCAGCCGCCACACACAGAAGGTAGAGTTGTGCAGCAAGTAGATATATTTATATAAATATAAATAGTAACAGCAGCAAAAGCTGCACTCACTGGTCTCACTAAATTATAATTTTCTTATACTTTTTTTTTTTTTTTTTAATGTATATAAAAGGAATTAGGAGTGAAAAAAAGAGCGAGAGCGTCAATATAGACGCGCGCGCCGCTTAAAGAACACTGTGTGTTCCACACACAGAGGAGCCTAAGCTACTACTACTTTAGAGGTACAGCTATAATACAGCAGCAGCAAGTAGCGGGGAGAAACCCCGGCGGCTCGAAATGCAAGAGCGGCCGGCGTATAAACGCAAGAGGGAGACTAACTCTCCTCTGCAGCAAATGTAGCTTGTGTGTGTGTGTGTGTGTGTGTGTGTGTGTGTGTGTGTGTGTAGCTCTGCTGCCTGCTGCTGCTGTAGAAAGTCAGCCGACCATTTTGTGCGCCAGAGGGGAAAAATAGAGAGAGAGAGAGAGAGAGAGAGAGAGACGCACCGGCTCACTGCTATTGCTGCTGCTGTCCAGGGTGGGGTGAGGTTTAACACACACACACACACACACACAGGAGTTCTGCCTGCTTCTCCCTACCAAACTATACTATATTCACTCGAGGGGCATGTTACTTATATACCTATATATAAAATATAAGTAAGCAAAGCTAGCTAGCTAGCTAGCTATCTAGCAGGATAAATTTTAGCTGAAAATTCATCGATAGACGGCGCCACTGCACGAGCCGGCTTAAGCTCCCTTTTCTTCCTCTCCCCCCTTTGCCACCTTTCTTCTCGCGTTCTTCGCGTACATACATACATACATACATACATACATACATACATACATACATACATATACACATATACACATAAAACATAACACACTTACTTACATGCATAGATCGACTGGCCAAAGAGAAGATACTTTACGCATGTATATAGCAGCAGCAATAGCAACAGCCGCTGCCATCGTTGTAGTTGTCGGTATATATAGAGGGAGAGGAAGAAGAAGTATGATCGAGACTTTGTTTTTGTGTGGAGGGAGATGTGGCCGGCAAAAGTATCAAGGCGGTGGGGTGAATATTGGTATAGTGTACCTATATGAGGAAGAAGATGAAGAAAAAAGGTGAGAGAGAGAGAGAGAGAGAGAGAGAGAGAGAGAGGTACAAAAGAGGTGGATGCAACAGCCGCACCTGCTGCATGCACCAGTATAGGAGCAGCAATATAAGTATAGAGACACACACACACACACACACACACACACACACACACACACACACAAACCATTTTATATGAACTGATGCTTATTTTTTGCAGCTAGTAAAGTATGTGTTCGTGTATGAAAGGTTGCATATTATATACCTGAGAGATATATAAACTGAGTGATGGTACCTGGTATGTATATTGTAAATATTATAGGATGCGAATATTCATGATACAAAGAGGCATCTTTGCTCCGTTTTTAAATTTGGGATCACTGTTTCTTATTTTTTTTTTTTTATGTTCTTTTTGTTTTTCTAAACACGTTGCAAAGATGAATGGAATACATATAATGACACGTCTGCTAAAGAATGTGTACCTGTATATAGTATAGAGAAAAGGAGAGAAGAAAAAGAAGGATTGTTATATGACTCCAAAATTTCGGAGCAAAAGGATTTTAAATATCCAACTAACCGGACAAGACCTTTTAATGGCCAAGCATATAGCGAGGATAGACTATAGAGTATAAATGTGGAGTGAGAAAAAGGCAAGTAGTAGTAGAAAAAGAAGAAGAAGAAGAAGAATGAGAAGAAGTTTGTTGATTAGAAGGAGTGGCTTGGATACACGCGATATATATTATAACCGGTAGGAATGTCTTGGTTGTAGTGGTTGGTATATAGCTGGTCTTGGTTTGTGTATATATATATATATATATATATATATATATATATATATATATATATACACACACACACACACACACACACACACACACAGAAGAAGATTACCCACTCTCTTTCTCTGACTTTGATTTCTCACCGGCTTATTATATTTTTAAACGATTTTGTAGCTGGTGGTATAGTGTGAGATGAAAGAGAAAAAGAAAGAAAGAGATGAGGATAGAACGACAGGCAATATATGAACAAGAGATGCGGACATATTTATGTTGTTGCAGTGATATCCTACGATTACATGTATGCTATATATATTGGATGATCGTGGTAGTGATGGTGATGCAGATGTAGGTATAATATATTGTACTAATCGGCAAAATGCCAAACGTCTACTATGCGTATATAGATGTAGAGAAGAAAAATTGCGCATAATATGAACTGCGGAGGATTATATGTTTAAAATTCGCGTTCTTTAATTTTATATACGTATGCTATAAGTATTTTTTTGTACATACGTTCATTTTTTTTTATTTTTATTTTAGATTTGGTTATTTTTAGGTAAAAAAAAATGATTATAAATCACACTTGTATAATAAAGTCATACTTACAGTATATTAAAGATCAGATATTAATAGATGGACCATAATTATATATTTTTTGTATGTATTACTAATTATTGAATTATTAATAGCATATTATGTATCAAGAAAAATAAATGTAAATTACATTCAACAAAAGATGCAAACTATTTGCAAGCATTCAAAATCTCGGTTTCATATTGTAGACACTTATAGTTTTCGCATTTGCAACGTTGGCAGCTCCGTCTACACTCAGAGTTCAATGACGTAGGACTTATTCAATAGGGAAGAGAATAATATAGAAAGAGAAGATCAAGCTTTACAGATCGATACTCTTCTTCGCCAGGATATTCTAAAATTTTTCCCTTCTTTGTATTTTTTTCGCAAGCACGATCTTACAAAACCTTCCACTGTCCAAGTATTAATTTTAAATAACCCACACCCAAATATAACCAGATTCAACCAGTTGTAGTCATCCATACATCAAATAAACATAATATCAACGAGCTTTTTTTCTCAATTTTTGGTTAACGCAAAGGCGGGGCACTCCGCGCGCACATTTTCGCGCAGTATATAGTTTGAAAAATGAGGGGAGGGGGAGAAGAACTGAGCTTGCAAGCTGATGCGCGCGCTTAAGCAAAAGAGAAAGAGAAAACGGAGACGACGAACCGAGCGATAAGGAGTAGTCGTCGTCGTCGATCGATTTCTCTTACTCTCTCACTCACTCACTCGCGAGCTGTTTTGAGGAAGGTCATTGCGCTCTCCCGCGCTGCTGCCACTATCGCCAACTCTGCTGCCGTGTGTGTCGACTCTTCTTCCTTTACTCTCTATCTATATATCTTTCTTTATTTGTTTCTCTCACTGGTAAACGCAAATTCCCAAGCGGATCGCGGTGATACTTTTTTTTCTTTTTTCATTCAACGAGTCCCGTGGAGCTTTGAAATACTTTTAACACTGAGGAATCTTATCGACTCAAGCATCGACGATGTATAGGTACATTAAACCAGACGTCCATTTAGTTATTATATAGGTGTGGCAAAACTTATGTATATATTTGAATATATATTTATATATAAGAAGTGTTATGAATAAGAGTAAATGCTCTTGTTAAAACATACATATATATCTTTTAGATTCCTTGGTATGTCAATTCTTTATATGCCAAGCTTGATTAACCAGAAAGTCCATTCAATGTTAATGTTTTATAATAAACGAGGCTATACTATGAGAGAATCTTACTTACGATTTATATACATATATATATATACACACCTGTCGTTGATTGAACTCGCGTATATATGTATAACGTCATAGTCGCGATCTATTGTTCGGGTAAGGTTTGCACTTTGTAGAACGCGTGAATCCCGTTCGTAGAGAAAAGTCATTACATTAAAAGTTGGTTTGAAAAATGATCAAACTATGATTTTATTGTAAATTTCTAAGTAATTCTTTTGCAAAATATAGGCAATGTTTTTTAATATTATTATTATTTTATCCATTTTTTTTTTAATTTAATGATGATTTAGTAATTATTATTGGGAGATTAATTATATCAATTAACGAAAAATTAATTTTTTTTTCTAGTAAATATGTATATGTTTAAATGAACTTACGAAAGAACTTTTATGGAAACAGAACAATGAACTCACCTGTAACAAAAAGAAAGGGTAATTATTAGTATCGAACAAGGTAATGAAACAAAATATTATTTATATAAATAAAATACTATATTTCTTAACATTAATGTTTATAGAATATCAGCAAACGCAGTTGATATTTAAAATTACACAAATTTAAACCTCAACTAAGATTAATTTTAAAATTTCCTTTACGCTAAGCTAAGCTTTAACTTATTACATGAATACAAATATACACGACTTAACGCTACGTTTAACTTGTATTTGCAGAGTACTTCGCAAAAAGTAAAAAAAAAAAACAAATAATAGCATAGTATTATGCGCCATATAGATTCACTGCAGATCCGGTTAAAAAATTAACTCTCCCAACCTTTAGCTATAAGCGTATATTCGTATATATCTAAATTTAGGTCGCAGCAAAAGCTCAACAACCGTATATCCGCAAGCTTGCAAAAGCCAGAGAGCTTGCGGCGCACGTGCCATAAAAACAAATTCTCTTTTTCTCTCATTCTCCCACCCTTCAAACCTTCCAGATTGTAAATGAAAAATTTCAAATTCCCAACAACCCATCAGCACTTGAAACTACAACTGTTTCTAACAAAACATCAATACACGAGCTTTTTGTTTTGTGAAAAAGGGCAACATCGTCGGACATGCTGTAAAAGCTCTCAAAAACACCATCACCACAGCAATTCTCTTTTCTATTCGAATATATACGATCCTCTTGAAAACTTTAATTTTTTTTTTCGTAACCTCTATCGACGTCATTTTACCAACCTCTCACTCTCTTTTTCCTTTTCATGTTCATATTGAGCTTGCGCTGGACAAATATTTTCGCGCTTCTATACACAATGGTTTCTTCGTGGTCGATTCTGACCGTTTTACGTGACTTGATTTACTAACGGGTATTATTACCTTTTTTTTTCTTTTCATTGAAAGCTTTAGTTTGTACTAGCCTTCAAAATGTCTTATTTTTGTCAAATTTTATTAATTTAACTCTAACAAACTACCTAGAAGACAATCAATTTATCAAAACAAATTTTCATTATTTATTCCCTTAGAATTCTTAAAAAAAAAAAAAAATTATAATATAAAATAAATCAAACGAAATGTAAAAAATCATTAAAATCTAAGAAAGAGAAAAATATCGACTCGATATTCACGATCTTTATATCTTCACGAATGCAATGATGACTAATCCCGTAAAATTGCAAATCCAACATGAGTCAGATATTATGGCCGCAGAACACAAAGAACTGAAAAGAGAGAGAGAGGCCAGCGATCCCTAATGTTGAAGACTCCTCACAATTTATCTGTCATTCGTCAAATCGTTTTTATATCTGATCTCTGAATTTTCTAATTTTGGTGAAGAGAGAAAGAGACTCATTATCACAAATGACCCTGGCATTTTGTGCAACGTGCTATTATAACTATATGCTTCTCTCCCCTAATGACGCGACTGCGAAAAAGACATTCCCTTTGTCTTCTTCGGTCTCATGATTCATAAAAGGTATTCTATTTTTGATTCTACATACGTATATATATAGCTTAAATTTTTGCTAATTATTTTGCGATATTGCAATACTTTGTTTTCCTAACGAAGGCTAAATTAGGTCTAATTCGCCTAATATTCTTTTGTTTCTTTATATTTTTATGAATGAAGGCATATACAGTCTCTGTTTACTTTTTCATAAATCCACGTGGTTATAGTATGTAAGTAAGCTACTTCTACTACGTACATGCAATCGTTAATTAAGTATATAGCATTTGTTTTCTTTCTTTTTTTTATGAATAATATAAGTCTTGAAAATGTATTCTGAGAGAAAATTGTATGTTTATCGTGAAATGGACGATTTAATCTTTTTATCATGGATAAAATGCTAATAATAAGTGATGCTACGGTTAATGAACTGTGTATGGATTAAGATTATTTTGCACGTGTATATTAATTTTTTTTGATAATTGAGGTGCATTACGAATAATTTATATTTTATCAATCGAAATGTAATATTTAAATTTTTTTAAAAACATCTTGTACCAAATTTAGACAAATTTATTTTAATAGTCTTCGTATCATCTACAGACATCAATCAATTAGAGCTACCAATTTACACGTCTGCATCTGATATTTCTATATCATTGGTCTAAACTATTCCTTTCAGGAATATGATATTGTTCAAAAGAGGAAGAATAGTTCAAAAAGAAGAACACAGACAAAAAAAGGAATAATAAACCTTAAAAAAAAACTGACACGACTATAACATACCACACATAACTATATCTTACACTAGTTTTACATATAACGAACACCTCACTCTTTTTCTCGCGTGTCTCAGCTCCGCTAAAGCCCACGACGTACGTACATACACACTAACACACGCGCAGAGGCGCGAACGTATAGAGAAGAAGAGAGATAGAGAGAGGGATATACACATATGCACGGGGTCAAGGCCGTTGGCCTCGCTCCTTTTCTCGGCCGATCGACGACGCCCACGCCTCTGCTTCTTCGTTTATACTATATACTCATGGCGCATATATCGATCTTTTCTGGACTTAACTCTTATGTATATTGCATGTGTGTAAGTATAAAACATGCGAATATACATGTGTGTATACTTACGAAAAATGAAATCTACTATGTATAACGAATCGATCTATAACCTCATTTTGAATTTTCTGGAAAAAATGTGTGATTTGAAAAATTAGCATAGACTGTGTAATGATGAATCTTTAGACTAACTAATATGACACATAATCGATATAATGAACTTTGGTCTAGGTTGATGAGTCAAAGTCTGTAATATTGAAATCTTGTGGTGATTATAGGTGTGGAATACATCGACGCGTGTGAATTTGAACCATTGAATAAGCCGATAATGACTCGTGTGCTTTATAATATTTTGTTATAGGATGAAAATTTTCAGGTCGATGCTTGGTATAATAAAGGATGTATTTGTAACTTGGGTAATTTGGAATAAATTTATGGTGTTGTACCGTGGAAAATCGATATATTTTACAAATTTAGATGCTAAAATAAATTTATATATTTCATAACACTCTTACATAATTATATTTTCATAAACAGAAACAGCCTCTTAAAGAAGCTCTAAATATGTAAAATCAAAATCGTTCGCCACCTTTCAAATTACGTTTACGTAATATATTCTTGCAAATTCTACCGTGCTATAGGTATATTTAGCTTAAGGGTGTGTCTCTTTCCCTCAGCAAAATTACACATTTCTTCAATTACACATTTACCAATATTAATCTATCGTATACGCGTGTGCAAGAACGCAGGAATCGCAGGATAAAAAGTATTAAACAAGTGTACGCGTACAGTTTGCTGCATACCAGCGCGCGTTATAGAGCCCGTTATACTTACAGCCAAAGCAGAAAGTCAAGGCCGTGCGGTCGATTGCCTCTTTCTATATACACACACACAACACACACACACACACACACACACACACACACACACACACACACACACACACACACACACACACACACACACACACACACACACACACATACACACAAATTTAAACTCTATATATGTATTCACTTGCACGCGCGACTAGACTTGCGTCGTTGCAAGCACACGCTTTTATACACACAAACACATACACACATTACTTTTATATGTGTGCTATACACGAAGAGTAAATTGATCTTCCCCTTTCACCAGTACATATCAGCTCTTCTTCCTTCACTTCCTGACATACTCTTTCAACACTACCATTCGCGAATTAGCGTTAAGAGGCTTCTTTTTATTTTTTCTTCTTTTTTTTTTCTTATTCGTGTATTTTTGCAAGGAAAATTTATACTCGTGAAATTACAGCTGTTGAGAGGTTGAAGAGCTTTGTATATACATGTATACATGCATTTGTAACCCTTCTTTATATTATGTATTATGGTTCTTGTGGCCAAGTGCCCGTATCCAACAGGAATTGAGTTGCGTTCATATTTGAATTGTGGGTTTCTTTCTCTTATGAGAATTAGCAATTTAACTGGTAGGAGCTTATATTTTTTTTTTTTTTTTAAATTCGTTAAAAATTTAAAATTTCTGGTGTGTAATATGTAAGTAAAGTCGAGTCTTTATCATGATTTGATGTAATGATAATAAGAAGAGAATAATTTTTTTTTTTTATTAAATTTGATGCGAAAGAGAAGGAAATTATTGGTATGATTTTCTTACTGAGGATAGTATAAATGTAAGGTAAAAAGAGTTGCTATAAATGAGGATAATATTTAGATACGAATCAGACTTTTAGAGTTTTGCGTTAAATAAAATGTATGCGAGACAAGCTTTAATTATAACGGAAATGAGACGCAAAAATAAAAAAAAAAATTAATGAAATAAGTATAAGAGATTTTGCGCACGAGTGATTTTTTTTTTCTTTCTTTTTTTTTTGTACATTTTTAATCAGGAGATCTGAAAGCATTCTTAATCAGAGGGAAGTTGCTTTTCTAAAATTAATTAAAAAAAAAAGAAAAAAAAAGGAAAAAAAATGTATATATATACCCGAATTGTATTCTCATTTAAATAAATTCGTATTTCGTGCCCCTGACATTATCGCGTAAATAATTACATCTCATTTAATTCCAAAAATGAATTAACAATAAAGAATGTTTTGTTTTCCCTGTATTATTCTTCTATTCAGTTCTGTAAAAGACATATAATCTCGTGAAAAAGGTGTACTCGTTAAAATACTTGCTCGTAATGAAATAGAAAATTTACAAAGAAATTCCTCGTCCTCTCTTTTTTTTTGTATGTTTTTCGACTGTCGTGTAGGATCTACTACAATTTTTTTTCTTAATAAATTAGCAAGATTAATAAAAAAAAAAAAAAAAAATATTTAAGTATTCTATCTAGTCTGCCTGCAAAATTACCGTTAAGTTATTTTTATCAACATTTTACGTTATTATTGCAAGCTCATTTTAGGAACAAATTCTACACTTTATCAATTTTAATCAAAACAAGAAATTAAAATTCATCGTTTGAACCAATTCGCATAAAATAAACTTAAAATCACACACATCTACACACAAAAAATATTTCATCGCCAATAAAATCATAACACCCTATCTCAATATTTTTATCCAAAAATACTGGAAAAGCTTGATCTAGCAATCGAATAACGATAAGCCGAAGAACTACTTACATACGTACAGTAGCTTGAAAATAAGAGAATGTGTATAGCAGCTATATACTACAGTTTAAAAAATTAGCATTCCAAGTGTGAGCGGCATGCGGACACGATAAGTGTATAAAGAGAGACGTGAATGTCAATCTTGATGATATACATATCACACGCGAATCTCGTTGTCGTCATCATACGTTTATAAGGAACGCCCCTGGATTTTCTAAATACCATTTCACGACCTTCATTGCTTATTTTATATTGATGTTATGGATTTTGTTTGAGATTATTGAAGTGTTAAAAAGAAACACAAAAAAAAAATTTGATAAAAAAAAAATCGTCATCAGAATTTAGATAACGTTATATAATTTAGAAAATATATCTTAAAAATGATTATTTTATGTATATATGATGCATATAGGTAAAAGCATCTATTTAGTTTGAGGTTTATCTCTTGAAGCGCATTACTGCCTCTACTATATATAAGCTTAGTGACAATAGCTACTACGTCGATATATACCTATAGTTTTCCTTAACTCAATTATACGTCGTTCACTATATAATGCTATATAGTGGTTTTACTTGTCCTTTGAAGCGATATTGTCTCTCTTTCTCTCCTGTAGCTCTTCTTCTCTTGTTTTGCGCATGACGTTCAATGTTGCATAAATATAGAGTGTGTAGTACTATGAAAACAACATAGACATACACATACAACACAGCTTGTTCAAGCTAAAATTTCAATGGTAATACGATCAGGTACATACTATATATTGCTTTACAGTATGTTACAGTGGAAAATTTTCTTCTCTGTTATTATTGTTTGGTGGAAAAGAAATTAGTTGTAATTGTGATTGACAGTATATACGAAATTTGAATATTCAATTTTGTTTGGTTTGTTGAAATTAAAAAAAAAAAGTAAAATAAAAGGTTTTTGTTTGATGTTATAAAGTTTTGATATGTTTTTGATTGGTTGAAGTTGAAATTTAATTTACTATTTACTGAAACGAAACGAGGTTTTATTGTTTTGTGTATCAATACGTGGAATATGTATTTTACGGTATGAATTATCGATTTTCGATATTATGTATTTAAATTGTATGATATTTTGAAGTTGATGTGAATTTTATAGTACATTAGTTTTATGGATGATAAAGAAGATTTTGAGATGAAGGTAAAATATTACAAAGTTTTGACGTTGATTTTCTTTATTAACTTTATGTACTCGAGTTAACGGACGTGTATTTTTTAAAATTTGATGTGAGAGTTCAAAATTTACATATAGCTGTAACAAAATGTAATCATACTGTTTTAATATTTATAGGGTAAGAAAGGAAATGGCACTTTCTTAGAAAAACTACCCTCTTATTTTATTCAGATAATATGGAAATCCCTGAGAGTTTACATGTACACAAGATACATCATCAAGGTATCTCAAAATATACTTCGTAACTTTGACTGCAAAATAAAGTTTTTTAAAAAATATATTTTGCTGAAGAAATTACTTCTCATAATAATCAAACACCTTTTTTTTAATTTTTAAATGTTTCTACGTTTATTATCATTTAAAAATATTTTTCCTATTAATCGAATAGAATATGCTCGTTAACTTCATTTAAATTTAAATTAACTTTAAAATTCAATATGCGAATGACCTCTGAACTATATCATTAGAGTATTTGTATTTTTAGATGGGGAAGTTTTTTTTTTTTCAACGTGCATAGCTATAATAACATACACTTGAAATACCTAATTATAAAAATTTCCGTTATACCTAAATAATTAATAAGTCCTCAATTACGATAATTATTTCACAAATGAAATTAAATTTTTTCACATTATTCAAAAATATACAAGTCGATCACAATTCAACCATTTTTTTTATCTCCCTAAAATTTTATTTTCAGTGAAACACATTAACTGTAACAAAAAAAAAAAGCGCATCAGTACTTTCCTTTTTCACAACTTAATTTTCCAAGCTTCTGGTCCTTTGTGCTTGCAAGAAGAACCAGAGCTTAATCTCTAATATTCCAAGGACAATTTAATCAACTGGTCTCTCGTTATATAGAAGGGTATCCAAAGTGGGTAGAAAAGCCAGAAACGAAAAAGGAAAAAAGAAAAGAAAATAATAGAAAAAAAGAAATGCGAGTAAGAGAGAGAGAGGGAGAAAAAGAAAACCCACCAGAAAAGATCGATAAAACGCGGAAAAAAGCACAAGGGACAAAAACATAAACGTCCGGCTTTTATACCAGGGTATATATATATATGCAGGATAAAAGCAAGGAAGAGTAAGAGGGTGTGTGTGTATGTGTGCGCACGCGTGTAAGCTTTCTCTCTATATATCACCGGCTAGCTGTAAATGTATGTATGTATGTATGTATAAAAGAGGTATGGCAACGCCGAACTAGCGAGTATCCAGAAGCGCGTCAGGCTGCAGGGCTCTCTTTCTCTCTCACTCACTCACCCCTTATCCTGTAGGGGTATATAACGCCGAGGTCATCGCCCGAACGATCTTTGGGTTTCTACCACCACCACCACCACTACCACCATCACTACCATCACCATTGCTTATACCACCCTCCCTTTTCATATGTATATAACACCATAGGCTGCGTGCGCGCGCGCTTACTGATGTGTATATATATATATATATATATATATATATAGTTACGAGACGCCACAGCAGCAGCAGCTACTGGTCTTTCCTGTGTAGCTGCAGCATGGAGGGGTGCTTTTTCTTTTCCTCTTACCCTCTCCCCCCCCCCCCCCTTTCTCCTCTTACTTTGTCCCCATAATGCTACTCTTCTTTGTCGTTATGCGTGAACTTGGGAACCCCCCCGTCGTCGATCGACTGCGAAGTGTTATGGTAGACGAGACGTTTTGATAAAGAGTCGGCGTCTGTATAAATTCTTTTATTTTATTTTTTTTTTTTTTTATGGATTAGATATGGAGAAATTATTGTATTTGGTAGACGAATTATACAATTAAACAACAATTAATTCAAATATAAAATTAAATATTATTAATCATCCTCAATAAACTACAACTTTACTATCAACCCTCTAAACATAACACCCAATAACCACATTTAAGTACACATAAACTCTATATCATCATCAACAACAACATCAGCGTAATATAACGTGGTAAGCCACGTATTGGCCGTATAACCCATTACTAAATCTATATTGTAGCAAATCTCTCTACTCACACACATCGATGTAACACAAGATAAACCATTAATATGTATACGACGATGATGATACACCTCTACAATCCAAGCAATCTCGAGAGAGAGAAGCTTGTAATCTCAATCTCCTATCATTCGCACGTTGTACACCTGCTGCTGTAGCTATAGATAATTCAAGTACATAAAAAAAGAGAGAAAAGCTTCTTATCGTTGTAAACCAATTCCCCTCTTAAAAGAACCCCCTTTTTCTTTGACAAATTATCAATAATAACCAACCATCTCAAATTCTTATCTTATTTATTACATTACCAAAACTGTATGAGACCAAGTTAACAAATACAAGAGGCTACAGCTACTCGTAAAGAAAATAATGAGATCTCTCCGGCCTTGAAAGGTCTCTTTCTTTGCATCATATAGGTTGTCCTCAAAACTTGGTGCTCAAGAAAATAAAAAGCGAGAGAAGATACATAAGCAACAACAAAAAAGGGGGCCAAGAGTGTGTCTACTGCGATGTATAGTTGGATATAGAAATTGGAGCGTCACTAGTGTAAAGTACACAAGGCTTCCTTGAGAGAGAAAGAGTATATGCACCAGTGATGTCAGTGTCTTTCTTGTGGTATCTTATTTTTTATCAAAAATACGCGAAATTGTACCAGAGTATAGAAAAGTTTGAAAAGTATACCTGCTGAAATTGACAATGATGTGTGAAGATAGGATTTTCGTGAGTATGTGAAGAAGAAGAAGAAAAAGAAATTGGGAGGGTTTGAATTTTTTTGAAGGGTTTGAGACTGAAAAAAAATGAGGCGATGGAAAAAGAAAGAGAGAGAAAGAGAAAGAGACGAGTGATTGATTATCGCGTTGACGCAAGAGAGATAAGTTGTCGATGGATGTCCTTTATCGTAGACTTGATGGGGTAGAAGAAAGAGAGTAGGCGTTGAAAGATTTTTTTTTTTTGTACCTTTAGTTTGACTTTGATTTTTTAGTTGAAATCGTAAGATAGCAATTTACGATTGTAATGGCAAGAGCAACTATGTCTAGTCAATTTTCTTTTAAATCAAGACTTTGCGACCTTTCTTTTTTTCCAGAATAGTTTTTTGCTTATGCATCAATTCGAATCAGTCGGAAAATAAATGAGTAAGATAGAACCAGATATAAGTACTGTAGCAGGGAGATATAATAGAAAAAAAAAGTCCAATGGGACTCCTTCCTTCAGATTCGCGAACGCGAGAAAGTAAGACAAATGAGAAGAAGGGATGGTGTTTGCACTGACACTGTCTGTGACACTATGTAGTGTAGGATGCGCGGGAAAGAGAGAAAAGGGAGGCAAGGACCAGAGAAATGAGAGAGAGAGAGAGAGAGAGAGAGAGAGAGAGCGAGAGAGAGAGAGAGAGAGAGAGAGAATAAGGGAGAGAAAAAGAAATGGACAGCCAAATAAGAGAGAGGTTTTTTTCGAGTATTAGGACCAGCTAAAGTATTTTTCTCTTTTATCCTTTCTTCTCCATATTATACCTATATAACTTGCCCATGCAAGCTAAGAGCAAAGGATAGAAACAGAGCAAGAGAGCAAAAGGGAGCAAAGTATGTATATACAGGAACGTAGAAGAAGAAGAAGAAGAAGAAGAGGAAGAGGAGAGTATAGAAGGAGGAAGAGAGAGAGAGAAAGAAAGATAGTTGAACCCTACGCGTTATTGAGCGGGCATTTCCCACAAAGCGCGCAGACGAGAGGGCAACCACCCCGTAACCAAGCGCCGCAGCCTGCCTGCCTGCCTGCCTGACTGCCTACTAGCTCACTATACCTACTCTTCCATACACCTCCTCCTTCTGCTACTGCTGCTGCTGCTGTCTCTGTATGTATATATATATGTATACCTATACATGCTCTTGGCTCTCTTTTTCGACCTCCCTCCTTTTTTTTTCACTGGCTATACTCCCCCTCACAGCAGAGCACCTAAACTCCTCTGCGCGCCCTTTTTTCGGACTTTGTCGCGTATACTGGAGATTGTTTCAACCCTACCTCACTCTCTCTCTTTCTCTCTTTTTTTCGGCCCTGACTTGTTTGTTTTTTTTTTCAAAACTTTTTTTGTTTTTGTTTTATTGCTAGGTGCTTTGATTTTTTTTGTTCCTCTCTATACTGGTACCTGGCTTTATTGGTTTATAGGTCGTGAGTATACTACTACTATATGCTGCTACAGTCGCGTTTCGCGTGCACAATTTTTATGACTTGCGAATGTTTGTGTGTGGGTGTCTGTGTGTTTTGACTATTGGACCTACTGGTAAGCCTACCTGCTACTCTTTTTTTTTCTTTTTTTTTGTGATAGCGTGTCTTTATTTATTTTTTTTTTTTTTTGCAGGCTACGTGCGTTGGATTTTTTTTTTACCGTGAAAGGGTTGTAAAGGTTGTGTGTGGATATGGCGTGCGTGGGAGATGTAATTTTTTTTTTCTTTTACGCCCGAATCGTGAGATTTTGAAGAATGAACTTTATGTTGACGTGTTGCTGCTGTTGAAGATTTTACTTGCTTGTAGGTTTTGGTTTATTGTAAAATTTTTTGACTGGTTATTTAAGATTAATGTAATACGTATAATTACTTAGCTGGTCTCATTTTTCTTATTATATTTTATATACTAAGCATTATAAAAAAAAAAAAATTTTTTCGACTTTTAATGTATCTGTTAAGCTTTTAGTGTCACCTCACTTTTTTTACCACTTACGTCTTTCATCCATTACTGTCACATACTCATATGCTTGCTTGAACATTTTTTTTCCTTTCACGTGCAGCAGTAATCTACTTTGCTTTTACAGCACTCTTAGCTCGTCCTCTTTTTTTTCTCTTTTTTTTGAACATTAATTCATTTTTTTCCTACTTCCAACAAAGCTTTGTATACGAAAATTGCTTTTTATCTCACACAAGGTAGTCTCATTTAAAAAATTTTTAAAATCACTTTGAAATTAAAATTCTTTTAATAATCCAAAACGATATTCTTTTAATCTGATCAGTTGAGATTCTATCTTAGCATAACCATACAATTCATTTAATTAAAAATTCCAAAAAAAAGGAGTTACAATTTATAATTTAAAAATTTTAATAGACTTAATAAAGAATCCCACAATAATCACAGCAAACAGCAATAGCAGAAACGATTTTATTCCCGCATTATATAATTCTCCTTCGCATCTCATCCCAATTGTTCCCTATATCCATTATGTATCTATATACAGCACACCAGTCACAGAATCAGCCAAGTGAATCCAAGGGAGTGAGAAATAAACCCCCCCCCTCCTCTCGAGTCTTCTTCCTCCTCTTACAGTAGCAACAACAGCCCCATCTTCTAAAATTCTGTTATTCTCTTTCCATGCACATCCAAAAATTCAGTCTACCAGCTTTTGCTTATAAACTTTACCCTAACTTTTCTCCCATTCCACTTTCTCTTAGCATAACCGGCATTTCTATAGGATAAGTGAGAATAAGAGAGAAAGAGAGAGAGAGAGAGAGAGAGAGAGAGAGTGAGAGAGAGAGAGAAAGAGTGTAAGAAAAAAATGTAAAAATATGGTAGTATCTTGGGTTCAGAGCGCAACAGTGTACACATCCGGTTATATCCAGTGCTTGCTCATGAACGATCTTCTCGCCTATTCAATTCAGGGAGTGTATAGTAGGGGGTTATGATTGAATTATGTCATTAGAGCGTTGAGAGGGCTTTTCTAAGCTCTCTTACATTTTTTTTTTTTTGGAAGCTCTTCACTTTTTAGATTTTTAAGAGGGAGCCTGTGACTCGTGTCAAGAGCTTTATATTGCCTAAATATTGAATTTTTGACGCGAGGTATGAGTTACCAAAAGAAAAAGAGAAGAAGAAGAGGGAAAGAGAAAGAGGGGATAAACATTTTCGTACTACTTGAGACTGATTATTCATGCATGAACTTCCGTTCGTATATATATAGTAGATGCCCTAACTATGGCTATAGAAAGCTCAGAGAGCAATGAGTTAGTGAGAGATTTCGGACAAACTTGAAAACAGTTTTCGTTTTCTCTCTTAATAATTGAATAGCAATTCTAAAGCATTTTCAACTCAACCTGTTCTTATCATCTTGATTATTCTCAAAATTTAAAATGCACATTGATCAACGTTAAAAATCACACTTTTTCTCAAAATTTCAAATCAAGCTTAAATTGTTCTGATTTGTATTTTTTTTTCTTTTCGATATATACAAAAATCTGGTGAGCTTGCGATTGTAAAATTTTTTAAATTTTTTATTTCATGATCAAGTCATTCAATATAGTAGGTTTTTAATAGGAAAAAAGGGTTGCGGTAGCTTTACCAATCTTTCTAGACCGCACAAAAATTTTAGGTCGTTATTAATGAAGAGTGAGATACCTGCGGTTGTTAGGTGTGTCATAAGCTATACAAAATTAATAAAAACCTTACATATACACATAAAAAACGTCCAAGCTTTAATTCTATTACTTTCCTAATCGGCTCTAACCCGGTCTCAACCTCATAATCAATAACTTCCAATAGATATTCCACAACAAGCATATGGCTGTATACCTACATCTAACACACCTCTAGCAATAACAACAACAACAGGAGTAAAACATCGTGGGATGTGACAGGTGCAGGAAAAGCCTATAGAATAAAGTAAACCCTGGAAAGACAGAGATAGAAAATCAGCAGCAACAGCAGCATCATCAGCAATGTGTGCAAAATCTCTCTTGTCGAGAGCAGCCGAAGGAACGGAAGAAGCGCGAGAGCGAGTATCGATTTCTCGCCCTCACACGAGGAGAAAGAGAGAGAGAGAGAGAGAGAGAGAGTGAAGGAATAAAGGGAGGATAAAGAGAGAGAAGGAGTATATATATCGTCGCAGGACGCGAGTCGCGCGCACCTCCTACATATAGAGTGAAAGAGAGATAGAGAAAGAGAGATTTATATATACGTAAAGGGCCAACGACTGACGCAATTCGTACGTCTCGCTACCACTAAAGTTGGTAGCAGCAGCAGCAGCAGCAACAGCAGCAGCCATTTCCTTAGATCTTTTTACAATAATACAATCTGTGAAAATGATGTGACTTTCCGTGAGGAACTTTTTTCTAAGATCTGCTAAAATTTTTTTTGACATTATCTCTTGTTTTGAGCTTGCGGCTAAGATATATCGCAAGCTCTAATTAACTATATATATAAGGCTATTTGGTCTATGGTATTTTACCTACTTTTAAAACAAGCTAATTTTAAGCTTTGTATACAAAATGTATAAATATAGATTTTTTAAAAAAAGGGGGGTTGTGTTACGCTTCTAACTTTTTTATACTTGCTCTACTTTGTACTTCTACATTCGTGATTCTCACTGTCACTAGTGTGTACGTTCTACGCGTGTGTACAAAAAAAAAAACTCTCGAGAGCTTGCAAGCACTCTTCATTTTTCTTTCATTCATAGCTAGTGTGTGTGAGAGAGAGATATGTGCCGTAGGGCTGTGTCTCTCTCTTTTTTTTTCTCTCTTCATCTTTTTTAATTTTCCTCTAATTGCCTTCTTCGCTCTTTATTTTTTTCATATATAAGCCACCCATACCTCTTCCTCCTCCTACATACATCACCTGTATGTCTCTAACTATCATATCTGTCTGTCAACTTGTCTTTCACATTTTCTCCACTTGTCTTTTCTCTACGTTAGTACTACTACTACAACACTACGTTGCTTGCTCTCTTTCTTCTTCATCTCTTGCATGGCTCTTGTAATTCTACTTTTCACCTCTTTTCCTTCCTTTTTTTCATGTTTTTCGCTTGTTCGTATGATTTTTTAAATTATTTTCAGTCTCCGTTGTTTTTACAAGTATACTCGTCATTTTAATTTTACTTGAAAAAAAATAGAGTAAAATAATTATTCTAACAGTTTAAACATTTACATGGAGTTGGTTTTTTTTGCTCTTTTACAAAAACTACTTTACTTTTTTTTCTGGAAACGCAATTTAAGAAACTACAAAGTGTGCACAATTTTTTTTAAAACTCCGTTATAAACAAAATTTAATTTGTATAGTATTTAATTATTATTTTGATCTTAAAACATTATCCCGATAAAAAAAAAAAAAAAAATTGATATTGCAAACCCTATCCAATACATTTTTCCCCCATACCACCCCCCATTTCTCTCCCCCTTTTATACAGCTGGCTCTCTGTGCAGACTGCCTACTTTTCGGGCGCGCAGACGCCGGGTTGGGTCGAGCTGCTCTCGGATCAACGACCT
>JAPYZE010003997.1:0-12550 GCA_030522805.1 Leptomastidea abnormis | reverse complement strand
AGAGAGAGAGAGAGAGAGAGAGAGAGAGAGAGAGAGAGAGAGAGAGAGAGAGAGAGAGAGAGAGAGCAATGCGCTTGCGTCGATTTATATGCAAATGATTTTTATTAATTTGCATTCGCTCAAGAAAGTAATAAGAATCTTACTACTTGCGGTTAACGAAAGACAGAATGAAAAAGAAAGAACTATACGATGATCGGATTTAAGCTGAAAATTAAGCAGTTGATATCGGACAGACATGCGCTGCGTTGTTGAGATCTTCCATCTGCTTTGGAATTTATTGAGTTTTTGTTTTTATCCTCTTGCACATATTCTCGATCCCACGTGAATACATACATATACATACACACATATACTCACACCCCACTCTTACATATAAGTTGCTTGTGTGTGTGTGTGTGTGTGTGATGCGTAATTTTGGCAAACTCGCAACTCTTGTGTGTCGTGGTGTATATAAAATGGAAAATTTAATGCTTTTAACGCGTATATCCGTGTTTTCTCTCTCTCTCTCTCTCTCTCTCTCTCTCTCTCTCTCTCTCTCTCTCTCTCTCTCTCTCTCTCTCTCTCTCTCTCTCTCTCTCTCTCTCTCTTTCTGGCACGGTTCGATTATACACTTTATTAATTATGTAAACAAGCTTTAGTATATAGAGTAGTATAGTTATAGTGGTAGCACGTGCTGCCGTTGCTGCTGCTTATTATTAAAGATCCATTATTTAATTTTGAGTTATTTTAAATAAGCTATATGCTTCGCTTGAAAGTTTAAAAACTCTTAAATACTTTATAACGGTGAAGCTTCTTTTTTAAATGAATTAACCAATTACAAATTGAGAATAGTATATATCTATTGTATGACTAAATTTAAAGTAAGTCATTTAATTAACTAGTGATATTTTAAATATAAATTCAGTGGTTAGCTATTAAATTAAAGGATGAAACTGTAACTTTCATGAAAAGTCCCTTAATATAATAATCCTATGCGAGAATATCGTCGGCTCGCGGGCAAGAAGATGCCAAAGATTTTTTCAGGCATGACAGTGTCATTTTAAATTCCAGGCAAGACAGTGCCATTATAAAATTTCGGGTAAGAAAGTGCCATTCCAGATTCTATTTCATATGTGAAAAGGTACTATCTTGCCTGGAATTTTAAAATGGTGCTGTCTTGCCTAAAATGACACTGTCTTGCCCGGAAAAATCTGTGGCATCTTCTTGCCCGCGAGCCAACGATATATCGATACATGTACGGAAATGTATCAAATATCTCGAAATCTCGAATCCCCATGCGTATTATCATAGAGCATGGAAGAGCAACATAGAAGGTCGAAGTCAAATGAACAAATAAAGCGATCCCTTGTGCGAATAGCGTTTAAATTTTCTGATATATTTTAAAAGTTTATTTTTCGTATGTGTACAATTATCGATAATATTATAAAAGTGAGTATTTCTTATTTAAATTTAGACCATGCGTGCGAAGCGAGCTTTGCTATATACGTACAATGATAATTTATAACAAAAGTACAAATTATTTTCTGAAATCACGAACCCTGCGCGCGTAGCGCGCTTCTCTATTACTAGTTATACATTTAAACTGAAACAAATATGAATTGTTATAAATCATAAATAAAAGCGTTCTCCATTATATGCCGACACTTTTTCACACCTCGTTTTTTTTTTTTACATCCTTATTTCATCTCTCACTTCTCACCCTCCACCAAACATATTCTTTTGCACCCCACTCCATTTTCCAATTTTGACCATACATACAGTTTTTCTCTCTTCCTCCTCTTCATAGTCGAAAACAGATAACGAAAGCGACGAGAGCAGTGAGGGATATCTCTATCTCGTCTCTCAGCTAAAATTGAATGCCCAAGAGCTCTCCATTATAGTAGCGGTCACCAGTCGAAATCCCATTGTTTTATAGCTCTCTTTCTCACTCGTCTCCCCTCCACGTAGACGATCGTCCTCGCGAATCCATTCATCCTAGCCCCCTGTCTCCCTATTTCTTTCTTTCTTTTTTTTTCATCATCCCTCTTTCTCTCGCGTATGTAGGTATATCCAAAAAATTCCATTTCCCATCAGCTGAGAGTAATCCACGAGGGAGAACAGAGCGACACTATATACAAGTTTGCCTATAGCCTCACGCACAATGAACGCTCGTTACGCACTTCGAAACTTAAAGCACCGAATTTCAACGCTGGCCACGCGCGAGCGAGCTTTGTGAGCCACCCCCCCCCCTTCCTTGCGTCCTGTTCCACTCGCACTGATGCCAGATTCGGTCATTGTTGGTATATATGCGCTCGTATACGGTAGACTGTATGTATGCATAGCGACCGATTGTTTAGGCAGATGCTGTTAACGATAAATTAATGACTTTCCAATCTTGTTTCCTTTTTTTCTTTTTCTTTTTTTATCTTTTTTGTTCGTAAATTCGATATTGTATATATGTTTTAATTTATTTTTGCTGCGCTGTTTGTATATTTGATTATCGTTAATTTTTGAAAGGATTTCTATTTGTAATAATATAGAAATACGTTTAATCTATTCTGTTAATGTTTTTTTTTTTTTTTTTGACGATTTTTATTAGATATTATACTAGTTGGTATGTCGACCTTTAAAATTGTTATAATTCGATTATACATTCACTGTTAAAATTCTTCTGATTGATTATTGTTTTTATCGATCAATTATATAATAATTTATTGTTTAAAACTTTAATTTAAAAAGTTTTTCAAAATATATATTTTAAATAATTATGTCAGATTTATTAATATCGATAATACAGTAATCTTACGATCGAACGTGTAGTTTGGAATACAAACACTAGATGACGCTTTAATAAAATACGTTCTATCAATTTGAACGATTAGAGCTTTGACTTTCGAAGTGAATCTAAACGAATTCTATCTACTTTCTACTTAAATTCAAATTCATTAAATTTTCACTAATTTCGAAACTATTGTTAAACCTCATTTATTTTATATCAATTAGCCGTATTGTATAAGTAGAAATACCAAATATAACTTGTTTAGTGATATATACGAGGTTATTTAAAGTTTGAAAGCTCACCGGAAGGTATACTGTTTTACAATAATATGTATTGGATGAGAGTATAAAATAAAATGTAAAGCTATTTTTAATTCCGGAAATAAGAGACTTCAATTATAGTTTACAATAGAATAAAACTAATCGAGCAAAAGCATCCTTACGTTACTGCAGTTTGTATTAATACTAACTATAATTCAACTAAATTTTATACGTATAAATAATAATTTTGCAACAAGAAAATAAGAAAAAACCTTTTTTTTAAAAAATAATCTACTAGAATTCTTTCCGCTTTAATTTCGCAATTCGCAGCAAAAGCAAAAATGTTCAACCTGACAAAAACTTTGAAGCAGTTTAAAAACTATGCTGACCATTTTTTTGTTGACAAGCACATTTTTGAAATTTGTTATTTGGATGTACAAGCTTTTGACAAAAATCAGAGATGATAAGAGCTGCATAACTTATTCAGTGACGTTTATAATTTTCATGGAGAGCTTTTTTTTTCTTTATATAATTAAAAATCTGTATTTAAAATTTTCAAAAAGTAGTCTAACAATAAGCTATACAAGACTAAATCAAATCTGTCATCCACACACAAGAATCCAGTTTAAACTTACCTTTTTCGATAAAAATGTATCTTATATGATAGTACAAAAGCACTTGTAGAGCCTCTCATGTTTTCCGGACATGCATTTGTCGGAAAGCTCTTAACATACGCGCGTACATATATATATACTCGCAAGTATACGCAAATCGAGCGGTAATTTAACACCAGCTTCTAAAGAATGTTCCTCCTTAGCTCGTTCGTCTTTCTACTCGCGGTTATCCGCATTGGATTTCCTGCAGACTGAACAACGAATCGTTCCCCCTCTCCCCCAATCCAGTCTGCCGCGATCCATGGCTGATCAGCTAGAAAGAGGGTAGTAAGCCCGACTTTCCTCTCTCGCTTCAGTCCCTCTTTTGCTGACGATAATGCGTAATCGATAGTCTCACCCCCCCCCCCCCCCCGTCATCTTCCTCAGTCGCGTCGCGATGTTTTTTCCTTCTCTCTTGCACATACTTTCTTCGATTTTGGCTTTGAAAAATGATTCTAAAATCGTACGACTAAATTTTTATAAGTCTGCGTTTGACAAAAAATTAATCAATCCGAATTTGTGTCAACGTGAGTTTTATAATTTTTATTTTTTAGTAGAGTAGCAAGAAAAAATAGTGTTGGTAACAGGAAAGGTTTAATGTGACTGATGTGAATATATCAAGATATTGTAGTTAGTAATTTTGCTAAAAAACAAAATTTTATTTCTTAATATTGTAATTAGGAATGTTTCATGAAAGTAAATATTAAAAAAAAATTTTTTGAAGGAAAAATCGTAAGCTTGGCGTATTTTTGAAAAAAAAAAAATTTAATAAATTTTCAATTTATAGAATCGAGTAATTTAAAAATACCTCGTAAATAACATGTAAAGGCAAAGCGGTTATTTGAGTAGATGGGAAACCATGTAAGCAAATAAAAGCAAGTTTACTTACATGAAAGCTAGGTCGATATTTATACAAACGTTTTCTAAACTAATATTCGTTACGATTTCGTAAGGTAAAGAACTATTTGTTTATTTTTTTTCAATTTCTAGAAAATTTTTTTATTACATTTTTCTTACATCAACTTATTCTGCTAAAATACACTTAAAAGACGCAGGTGTTTCTTGTACGCAAGACACTAGTTGCTTTGAGATGTTATTTAATAGTAAAATATTATTTACTAAATTGCTTTGTACCCCCCTCCCCCAAGTAAATGCCTGTAAACTCTCGTCTTTTTCTTCATTTTTTTAATTTATTATAATTTATTAAATTTAACATTAATTTCAGAAAGTCTTAAGAACATTATCCTTTGTATTATATACATTTTATTCTTTTATTCATTTTTAAATTTCTACATTTCTTTTCGAGCTGACACGCTTTTGGTGCTCGGTGTCTTAACAAGTAGAGCACACGAAGACGTAATGTGACAGGGAAACAAATGAGCGCCAGATATAAAATGGGTATATACCTGAAATGTATATATATGTATCTCAAATAAAAGATGTTCTTATGTTTTGAAAAATTAAAAACTTGAATGATTACGAAATATTGTGTGACTCTTGGAAACTACCCGAATATTTGTCCTACTTGGCTTTAAAATATAAACATATGTGTTTGAGGTTCTGGGAAAAAATGATGAAAAGGGTTGTTAAATTTTTAAATATTTTTATTGCGATACTGTGCTTATGAAAAAAAATTGTATTTACATTATTATGCTGAAAAAAAATCTTAAAAATTATTGAAATTTTCTGCGAAATTGCGTTAATTAATTGTCGTCTCCTAGAATTTAAATAAGAACTCTCTTTGTTTAAATTTAAACGAAACAATTAATATAATAATAGCAACTTTAAAAAAAAAAGAAAAAGAAATTGAAATTGTTTGTTTTGCAATAAAATAAATAATAGTCGTATTAGTCACAAAATTTTGTTAAATTATTTAGTTCTCTTTGTTTATCTCGCGTAATATTATTTTTTTAGCATAGAAAAAGCTCACTTGAGAGTAGACAAATAAAATTTTCTGTTTATCTTATATAAAAGCTCAAGCTGCCTCTGCTTATCAGCTTTGTGAGAAATTCTTTCAAACAATCTGCTCTGTGTGCAACCCGAGGGAATTTCGATCACCAACTCTCCTTGAGTCTGTGTCACTCGAGCATGAAATACTAAACATACAAAACTTATTCCGAGACTTTGATACATAATATTTTTTTTTTTAATGAGTAAACAGCAAAAAAATATATTCATAATTTTTCTGATTAAAAAAGTAGCATTTTTTCTTTTTCTTTGTAATTAAGAAACAGAAGTTTCTATTTAATTAAAAACGTCGAAAAAATTTTCGATTCTTATATTAATATGCATTAAAAGCGGCATAAAAAATAAGTTTACTTCGGTAACATTAATATTCAACCATCTAAATAGAAGACTTAAATAAGACGTTAATTAAACGCGATGTTACAAACTGAAAGAAAAAGAAAAAGAAAATTGTACATGCGAATCAAGGTGCAGTAGCAGTGGTGGTGGTGGTAGTGGTGGTGCACTTCGTGAAAGCTAGTCGGCGATTTGCAAATATTAAAACTGCAATTACAGACGAGCTTGGGAAAATTTAGAAGGGTGGTTGCTGCTGCTGCTACTGCGGTAGTGGTGGTGGTGGTGGTGGTTGGTCCAGCGATGGTATAGCAGAATCGTTCCTTCACTCTGGCGTAGTCTGTATATGTATGTATAGCCAAGCCCCTCTGCGGATTTTAAAAGAGCTGCTCACTTCAGCGCTATGCATTTTTATGAATTTTTCTCGGAGCGCCCCCGAGTAATAAACGGAAGTGGAACGGATCTCGTGGCTTTCTCGCGCGCGCGCAAGTACGAATCTCGGGGATTGAGATACAGACGCGAAAGCGCGCCCCTTTTTGTTTCACCGTCACCACCACCACCACCACCACTGGGCTACTACGCTACGAAACGTCTCAGTTATTTCGCGACCGACTCTCTTTCGTTCTCTCTGACGTTTTCGCGTTCCCGCTTATATCGCTGTAATTTTTTTTTTCTTCCCTGGAAATTCACTTCCGTTTCTTTATTTTTCGCTCCCCCACAGCTTGTTTCTCTTTTTTACACAAGCTTTTTTCTTTCTTTATTTTTTTATTTATTTATTATTATTATTATTTTTTTGCTACAGCTAGTTTTATTTTAGTTTAGCGTAATGCTTTTTTTTGTATTTCAATTGTAAAGCTAACGGTAAATAAATCAATTGACTGCTGTTGCTAACCGGAATTCGTTTTTTTTACCTTTGATTTTTGAGTTTTCAGTTTGCAAATTCAATTTATTTTGCTGAATGTAGAGGTATTTTTACATTTATGCTTAATTTAATAAACTAATTGAAAAATTTGAATTTCATAAAAATTTTTTTGTATCAATTTGATTGAAATTCGTTAAATATTAAAAAAGTTTACTTTGTTCTGTTATTTTAAGTTCTGTTAATAAATTGTAAAAATTGTTTAAATATATTTTTGGAATAGCTTACACAGTTCGGAATGTCTAAAAATTAAGTTACTTGCCCGATTAAAGTGTATTGGCTAAATTTTTTCTAATTTCGTTTGAAATCTAGATAGGCAAATTCGATAAACTGTCAAAAATTTAAGCGTGTGAAGTGAAAAGGGAAGCTTCTTAAATTTACTAAATAATAAATTATTGTGTGTGAATTGAAATGCAAACAAAAGTTAAAATTTCAATTGAAATTCGTGTCATTCTAAATGTATTTTTAACTTGTAATTAGACTTGCCACTATTCATAAATAATTTCTTTTATTTTAAATTTGTTAAAGAAACTTATTTTTTGTTATTTAAAACTTCAAACTATCTTTTTTCACTCCACACTCAGCATTACTTTTCTCTTACTTTTCTCGTTATGTTTTTTTATAACTAAGAACTAGGTAGTAGTTGTAGTAGTAGTAGTACAAAGTAAACTAGCAGACTTCATGGTTGTCTTAAAAGCGTAAAATTTTTCTCGAGTGTTGACAAGATTTTAAAGTTTTATTATCTTCAAACGTTAAGGACTACTTTATTCTACGTACGCTACTAACATATTTTAACATAAAAATTTTTTTAACACAAATAATTTTCTTTTGCAAGCCAATTATTTCGTGTTTGAATTCTTGAAATAGTAGTTAATACAAAAATTTTACTATAATTATCACGTTATTTAATGTCAATAACTTAAATTTTCTAAAAAAATTAAATTTTTTATAAAAAAAAAAAAAAAAATAATACTGTTCAATCTAACATTAGAACATAAAACCATACGCTAATCCTCGTGAAGGTAACAATGACTTATCGGAAAACCATCAATCCATCAGTCTATTTTCCAGTTTTTTCATCTAAAAAAAAGGCCAGTTGGAAAAGTAAATCCTGCTTATGAAAGCTCACGCTGTACCAGTTCCATCTCGCTCGCTCGAGTATGCATAGAATTTTTATTTGCTTCATTATCACGCTTCCCGCTAATAATGGCATTTTCTTGTTGAAAGCCAGAGCACATGCATAGTTACCAGCGTACACACACACATATTATATATATGCGGTCGTTAACGTAAATTATACAATTTTGACTTTGTGATCCTTTTTTTTTTTAATTTTTTATTCCTGGTATAGCTTCTATCGTCATTTATTCATTACTTCTTTTTTTTTTAAATAAAAACACGACCTTTAAATGCAAGCGAGTGATACGTGCAAACAATATTTTTTAAAAATACGAACTCTATTAAAATCGCTTAAATTATCGTTGGTACCAGCTACAGTCGCATATATAAAATACAATACAAATAAGAGATTTTTCTCGCAGCAGCAGCTTTAAAAAGACAACCTCGCATATATATTTTTCCATGGTTCTAATTGTTTAAACTCAGACGTACAGTAACAAAGAGTATCTTATAGCCACGGTAAAATAAAATACCGAGCGTTTTCTGGATGAATGTCCTATTTCTTACGACGAATGTTTAAAGACGATAGCTACGATGAGAAAGAGAGAATATCCAAGATGTATATCGTCCAGTCAAAAGACAAAGCGAAAAATAAGGAGCCCAAGACGCATATACATACCTATAAAAGCTCAGTCACGACTTGCACATCATCCGCTCTCTCTGTCTGTCTTTCTCTCCCTCTGTTCTTTGTCCTTAAACTGCAAAGAGATTCCCTCCCCCCCACCCTCCGCGTGACTCTACTGATTTCTTTTTTACTTCAACCGGAAGAGTCAAAGAAGGGTATAGGGTAGTGTCTTGTGCAATATTAAGGCAAAATGGTTTTGTTACGGCTCTCTGCGAATATCTCTTTTCTACTCTCTTGCTGCTGCTATATTTGATTTTCCATTTGCTTTTTCATTGAGCGATGACTGCGAACTAACCCTATATTATATATAAAGTAATGCCATGGTTTTAACGACATACATATATATTTTACTTTTACTTTGGGTTTTGTCGACTCGATGATAGCTCGTAACTAAATGGAGCACGAATTTTCTTACCTTTGGTTGTTGGTAGCTCAAGCAAGATTCCGCTTTTCGCTTTGATTTTACTTCTCTCTTTCTCCCTCTCTGTGTCTTGTGACGTTTTTGTCTTTTATCATATTCGCGAGAAAGCGTGTTCGCGTCTTTTGTATGAAAATGTCGACATGAATTTTGTGCTTAATGAGAAAAAATTGTATGCTTTTGAAAATTAAAATAAGTATTTTAATAAAATGGTTTATATCAAATGTTGACTTGTGTTAAATTAATGATAACGATGACGTTAGTTTAAACAAAACATTTAAATAATAATACAAAAATATAATATCATAAATTTGCACACTCAATCGATATACATACATTATACTTATAAAGTAATATGCAACTTGCCCTTTTTTAAAAACAAACTTTAAAAACACGTGTCCCACTAAAGCTATGACTATGACATCGACCAAGAACCTCAAGAGCATCACACTACAAGTGTGTTGAAAAAAAAATAAAAGAAAAAAAGCCGCGACGGAGAAAAGGACAGAGGCAAGTAAGTCTATATATACTTGAGGGAAGGGAAAAAAAGCTTCTACGTACGTAGAAAGTTTTTTCGTAGCAGCAGCAAAGAAAGATGTACGTGTATATAGGAGCCGACGTTCCATTATGAGACGCGCTTTAGGCAATGTAAGGTGCGGGCGTCCGGAGACCAGCCAACACAAAAATGTCTTCGTGAGCTTCTTTAACACAACGAGGGTAAAGCTTCTTCTTCTTCTCCTTTTTTTTTTCATCTTTTTTTTTTTAGGTGAGAACCATATTGCTTCTTTGAAAACTTACATTCCTACGGCTGCTGTATACTTTAACGCGAGAACTGTTAAAAAAAAATTTTCCTGATGTTTTCGTTTCAACTTAGTTATTGGATGTTTTATTTGATTGCGTATTTGATTAATATTGGTAAAATATAATAGGATAAAGTTTGAATTTTATTGTTATTAAAAATTTACCTTTGATTAATCAAGTATTTTTGTGAGGCTTTATTTGATAAAACTATAATTATTGTTATCGCTTGATTTCTAACTTTACAAAATTACACTCGGGTTATTCGAGCTGATCCCAAAAGCGAATAGCACTTGTACGTGTGCAAGAGTAAGGTATGGAACGTTTGAAAACATTGACGCTGTACTGAAATGCATTGCAATCGAATCAGCACTTCCGTATATTGACTTGCTGCAACGCGTACTCTAAATTATGTATTAATTAGATTTTGTTTACAATGCATTAATTGAAAAAAAACTTCTTTTATTTTTTATGCTATTTTCTAATATAATTTTAACGCTGCTAATTGGATGTTTACCGAAAAATTTAATTTTGTCAATTTGTTGCTTATATTAAATTAATATGCGTATCGTGAAGGCTTATGTTTCAATGAATGCAGTGTAGTGCAATTTTGTTTCAAATTACACTCTATGTAGTTACTAGTTTCATGTTTGATGTTTGAATATTTTAGTGAATACCAGTATAAACAATGTATATAATTATGTAATATTAACTAATAATTGCAAATTAAGTGTTATAATTCCTTAATTTAATTGATTAGTGTTTTGTTAAAATTCCATAATTTTCAAATTTATTAAATATTTCAATTTAGTGTTCTAATTAAAATTTTCTATTTTAGTAAAAAATAAATCTAGGTAAGAATTTGAGAAAAAAATTTTCTATGATCTAAAAAAATTAAAATTGCTTCAATTTTAACCCATTTTTCTAGTAACTTTTTCCAGCCTAGATGAGAAAAGTTAAAGTCAAGAAAAATATTCGTTTGAGAATTTCAAGAATTCCATAATGGCTCCAGCTATTATGAAGTCATTTTTTGTAGATCTTGTAATAAATTCAATGAGTGCATTTTTTACTGCTACTACATTAGCTTCAGGACGTTTAAAAAATATATTTGAAGAAAAAGGAAAAGAAAAATTATATTAAATATTTAAAAGAAAACCTTTATTATCTTGTACAAAAAAAAAAAAAAAATAAAGTAGGTACCTATTTAATTTGCTATTATAATAATCATAAAAACTTATATAATGATAAAATTTTATCACCTTAAAAAATTCAAATTTAAATTTCATCCATAAAACGATCTAATACTCATTGAATTGCTTGTCAAACAAATACCAACTTTAGCTTACTTTTCACAAACAAGCATTAAAAAAAAAACACACCCCTACTCGATTTGTCGATTAAGAGAGCAGCAGCAGCAGTAGAGCAGCGTCAAGGTAGACTTCGAAGCGATTCCAAAGCTCCGTAAATTTATCAAAGCGCTTAAGGCACGTCAATAGCGTAGCTCAAGCTCGCTTACTAAAAGCTCCTCCCGATCAAGTCTCTCTTTTCTCTACCTCTCTCATCTCTCGATCAGATCGTCTCAATTTTCTCCTTCAGCAGCTCACTCTTTTCCTTTTCGTTGATACTCGGATTACAAAGAGCGAAGAAAGGGAAAGAGGTGAGGTTTGAACAGCTCAGACACACACACACACACACACACACACACACACTTTTAAATCGTCCACTTGCGTTTATACGCGTTAGTTTTTTTCAGATCCAGTGTATGGCATTACGGGAGACTCGTTGAATGATTGATGAAATATTTTTTTCTCTTCTTCTTTTCATATTTTTTTTCAATTTAGCGAGACTTGGGAAAATTCCGTTAACGATTGGTAGAAAACGCGGGTCAGTGATCGTGAAGAGAATCCAAAAAGGCTATAGGTATACATGGTGATGGTGTTGGTGGTGTTGGTGGTTCTCGTTCGTAATCGAGAAATAAATGTTGTCCCAGAGTACCGCTTTACGTTCGTTTGATGGTAGATGTTTTACAGTCTTGGGGACCGTGTGTGTGTGTGTGTGTGTGTGTGTGTGTGTGTGTGTGTGTGTGTGTGTGTGTGTGTGTGTGTGTGTGCTTGACTATTCGGGAGCTTTATTGCCACGCGTTTCGTCTTCGTGTGGTTGTGAATGTCGGTACGTATGTCGGTGGGTGTGTGTGTGTGTGTGTGTGTGTGTGTGTGAATGTTTGTTTTACGATTTTCTCGTTACTCTACGATCCAACGACATCCTATAAAGTGTGTGCTTGCTTTTTCTATGTATGTATATATCTATGTGTCTGTTGATAGCTTTATCTTGTCTTCAAAAATAAGTCGCTCTCTCTCTCTCTTTCTGTGTTACTGTTAATTTACAATGTTGTTTTAATTACGTTTAAACGCGTAAAAATAAACGACTTTTTAAGTATCAAACATTCAATTAAAAACTTTTATGTATAACAATCTTTTTTTTTTTAAATACCATTTAGTTGAAATATTGGTTTATTTTTTATTTGATTAAATTTTTGAAAATTAACTAACTAGGAGAAGTTGTGTGATTCGGGTGATGGATTTTTACCAAACTTGGTAGGGTGACTTCTTTTAACATATAATAAAAGAATCCCAAGTCCTAAG
>JAPYZE010003996.1:0-11579 GCA_030522805.1 Leptomastidea abnormis | reverse complement strand
AAAAAATTTGGATTCAGGAGGCCAAAATACCTTGAAAAAACTTTGGTACAGCCATCCAGCTTGAAAAGGCCACGGGAGCCCCTTGGCGCCCAGACTACCTATACACTTGGTCCTCCTCGGATACAGATATATATGCTTTATTTATAAAAGCCACAAGCCGGCTATATACCCCCTTATACATACACGTAATACGGTCTAGCCAACCGATAAGGTAGGTATCCGTCAGCGAGAGAGAGAGAGAGAGAGAGAGAGAGAGAGAGAGAAGGAAGCTATATATATGACCTTGTTACCGCACATACTCGCGGGGCTGCTGAAGCTAATGCCGACACAAAGATCAGGTCTATATGGTCGACACACCGCTTCCGCTATGCTTGCACGTCTACAATCGCCCTGTACCTATATATATACACCTTTATACTTCGGGGGTGGAGACAATCGGGTTAAAGCTGCTTGCCTACTGTACGCCGCGAAACCGTTCCTGGGGAATATACATGTATATTTACTACTAAATAATACAGGTGAAGAACAGAGCTTGATGATGTTCTGGCTTGCCAAGTCGGCGCTTTGAATTCAACATCATCATTATACTCTTGTCTTTACTATACCCTCTATTGTATTTTGTATGCTATTTTATGTTTTTAGTAAATTTGAAAAATATTTTGAATTTTGAAAATATTTATAGCAAATTTATATAACTATTCATATCTATTTAGTTTGGAATTAAATAAAGTAATTTATAAAAAGAAAAAATCATTAAAATTTTAAAAAGAATAAAACTTGTAATTTATAGGTAACGTAGTAATAGCGAAATAATAAAATTATTTAAAATATGAAAATGAAATAAAAAAATATTAAAATAAAATTAGGGAGAAAAAATTTAAAATGTTTTGTTGATCACTTAAAAAAATTAGTGGAACTACACGTATATATACTACCGCCCCGCGCCTGCATATACCTGTACGAACGTGTACACAGAGTCGCTGAGCCGTTGGCGTCTTCTCGGAATTCAAAGGGATTCTACGTATATATGTATACCTATATATCCTGCCTCAAGTAAATTAATAACTCAAAATGCTCCGTTTTAAAAAGTAAAGCATTTTTTTATGGGATTAAACGTTTATATAATTTTAACTTCAAATTTTTTTTAAAACAATATCGATAAATATTGTAATTAATAAATACATAAAATTTGAAATATTTTTTAACGGTCATGTAATTTCAATTTGTTATATACATTATACATATTAAAAAAAAAATTCAAACCTTTTTCGTTGCTCACAAATGGATGAATGGCAGGAACTGCTATAGTTGTAACAGCCGTAATTTGGATGAAACTTCAAAATCTCTCCTGCCAGATTTTAAATCTTCGAACGCGTACTTTTTATTAACGTACTTGGAAATACAACTCTTTCAATTCTAATCTCTCCATTCTTTTTCCTCTTCTTCCTCTTCCTTCCTATGATATACACAACGCGCACTACGAATACCGACAAAGAAAAAACCGAATACTCCAGAAAAAACGGCTAAATTTAATATAAGGGCTGTGCCGTGTACGGGAATGAAAATCGGAAAATGGCGACGCGGCGAGTCGCGACGCGATAAAAAACAAATTCAACAAAGCGGGGGAAGCTCATCGACAGGAGCAGCAACCCTAAGTCTCAAAATCGACATACCAATCAACCAGTGCGAAAAAAAAATTTAGCACCCAACAGCTAGACACTGATATATTTCAATATGCCAATTCGATCTACGACTAAAGAATTGCCGTTCACGGCCGCCAACGATAATCCAACAGGAGTAGACCTACCCGCTTTTTAATCAGCAGGCGCTTCTCGCGACCGCTGGATTTTCCCCAACGCGTATTATATAGAAACACTCACCTTCGAGATGAGACCGATTGAATTCTCGGTATAAACGGCAACGGCACAGCAGCTACCCCGTTGTCTCTCGACTCTGATATGATATATACGTCCGCCACGTATACAGAGGAGAATTGAGTGATGAGTCCGCAAACGTTGCAAATTTGAATAGTTCGCAACGGCTCTGACTCCTATGACTGAGGCTGTGAGCGCCGCGCGGGCGGGGGAGATCGGCAAAGGAGCAACTGACGCCTTGCGCTCCGAATCGGTTATGAGCGGGGCGGGGAGGGTGGAGGTGGCGCCGAACGTTCTGTAACCGTTGCGGCGTTCCATTCCATTTGAATTTTTTGAATTTTTAAAATTTTTTTTATAGATGAAATAAATTATCGTGATGAGTTTAATAAAATGAAAATAAGATTTCTATGTAAAGAAAATTTAAAAAAATTAAAAGATTGATAAAAGAAATAATACTGAATAAGCTAAATATCATATCATTTTACAAATAAGGAATTGTTTTCTTTGTCTATTGCCCTTTATGTATCTAACTCACTTGCGGTCAGTGCAAGGTGGATATAAAAATAAAAACATTGCCCTTTCTCCCTCTCTCTCTCTCTCTCTCTCTCTCTCTTTCTTTCTCTTTCTTTTTCTCTCCCATTAGTTTTCACACAAAAGACAAAACGCGCAGTCTATAGCTGCTACGTGCAGCAAGTGTATGCCTATATATAGTAAACACATGTTCTATTCGGCTTTTCTTGAATTCTGCGTTCGCTTTTCGTGAGACAATTTAGTATAAGTACAAGTAAATGTTTAGAACTTGGAACTTGGACGCTGACAATTTGATCGACACTTCAATTTAGTCCGGTATATTCTGAAGACCATCCTCGAGGAAGTACTAATAGGACGTGTATTTAGGTGAGTTTAGCGCCAAATTGAGCGATATAAATTCACATGAACTTAAATTGTTGTTTGTTTGTTTTTTTTTGTTGGCTGTTCGGATTTAGGCGAGAGAGAAAGTTTTGACATCGTCTTTTTGGACTTTGTACTTGTATCTATATTATGGCATGTGGACCTTCCATCCTAGATATTTACAGCGGTTTTACAGTGTTCGCCCTGGAACCTTCTGCAATTGTTGGTATGGTTATGGTGTGTCCATAGAAGAGGTTAAGCAAGTTTTAACATATTGTTGTGTATGCTCACGAGTTTCTTCTGCTATCGTCGGAGTCAAGATACATTTTTTAATGGTCTTCAGTATGGTTTTGTTGGAATTGATTACTTGACTTCAAGATTTTTTATGATATTTGGTAGGATATATGGTTATTACTTCTTTTTAATTTGTAAGTTGCTTTTTCTTTTGTTTTGGAATAAATATTATTTTTGTGAGTAGTGTTGTTGATCAGGCAACTACAATTTTGTTCAGATATTAAAATACTGTTTTTCTTTTTTTTAGGAATGTTCATTTACAAATTAAATAAGAATTTTGAAAAAACAGGATAATATTATGATAAGCTTCTTGTTTAAGATTTCAATCAAGTAAAAAGAAAAGAAATCTTTAACGGACACACAGTAGCGGCGGCTATACAAGACCCTTGGTGTATATATATACAGATATATTAACTCGATTTTTCTTATCTATCAAACACGTGCCGCTTGTGTTGTATACCTTATCAAGTACAGATGTTTCTGCTTTCCTGTATATAAAAAAAAAGGTCCACGACCTACTTTTATTCAAAGCTCGTCATTAGCTTGATCCTAAGGATACGATAAAGGCAGAGGCAAGGTCGCCGATCGAATATTTTGTCTCTCGTCCCCGCACAAGTCTTCTCAGCTGTATATATATTTAAAACAGCTTAACCCAAGAGCTCGCGTTCTTGTATATACGTATACGAAATGATAAAACTTTATCGATCGTATAAGCTAAGCCGACAAGCTTACCTGTCCTCGTCGATTCAGATGGTGCGCAAGCGTGACTTGTTTCAATTTTCTTTCTTCTCTTATTCTTCTTTTTTTTGATTCACCTCTTATACTGGTTAAGCTAAACTTTTCTCGGTCAATATAAACAAGTTAAGGGCGTGAAAAAAGAAAGTTTGACGTTTTTGCTATGGCAATCAAAGAGTGGAGGGTAAAAATGATTAAGAAATCTGTGTTTATACTTAATTAAAAATATTTTAGGGATTACAGAAAGGATATATTACATTGTTTGAATAATAATATTACATTTAGGAAGGAGTATAATCATTGCTAAAAGTATATTAAGATTTTGTTATTAGAGTTAGACGTTCTAAAGTATCACATAATCATTATGATTATATAAATTTACATAAAGTTAGTTCTGTATTTTGATGAAAATCAAAATTTTCATAATAGGATATTTGATATATCTAAAATGTAGGCCAGACTAAACTAGTAATAGACCACTTAATTTCAATTTGAATTCAGAGCTTATATTATTCAACAGATATCACAGAGTAATGGAATACATAGGAAGGAACAGTAGTCTTAATTAACAACATCATCAGCGTTGATGAACCATATCACATATTCAAATGACAAACTTGCAAATTATATTTTTTTATATTTGCACTTCAACAGAATTCCACAGCAACTTGTGTAATTAAACACTGTGTTTTAAATACACAAAAAGAAGAAAAATTAAACCTTTTGTATGTCTAAAATACACTACCACAAATCAGTGTGTCTCCAACAGCTCATGAATTAAGCTCAACTCGACGATTAACGCTTCCGCTAATATTACACAGCTGCATTCATTATAAATTCTTGCATATAGATATACAGTCTCAAGATTTTGCAAAGCTGTAGTGTAGTTACTTCTATGCGTCGAAGAAGAAAGGTACAAGCGAAAGAGAGAGAGAGAGAGAGAGAGAGAGAGAGAGAGAGTGTGATATTCCTGTGGCACAAGCATATATAATGCAGAGTATCGTTAAAGTTTCCGCAAGCTCGGCCAAAAACGCCAAGGGACGAAGAAGAGCGAGAGCTGCTGCTACTGCAGTAGCAGAGTCGCTTTAAGCGGAGGAGAAGAAGAAAAGGTAGTCTCAAGGTGTGCAGTACAGCTACCGCTTTCTCTATATATCTCTCAGACAATTTGGAAACTCATTGTTGCAAGTTTTAATCGAGGTCGGTGATACTCCGCCGAACTTTGTCACGTAATTGATTTTTCACTCTCGTGTGGCTCTATATCCTTTTCTCTCATAGTTCTCCTGTCTCCTCTTTTATCTATCCTTTGACGACTAGCATTCTACCACTAAATTCAAGTTTAAGGTCTCCTCTCTCCCTCTCGCTAAATTTCATTGTATACGAAATGAGCGTACGCCTGGACTACCTCGTTCTAGGTACTATTTACGTAGGATACGGAAATAAAAGGAGAAATGGTAATTCTTTGGCTTTGATTCCATAAGGCAATTTCGTGTCTTATCGATTTTACTATACTATAGGCAGCAAACTTTTTAGAATTGTATAAATTATAAGTTAACATTTACTTTACGTGATATCTACGAACAAAACTTTCATTTTTCATTTCAATTTATTAACTAATAAATTTTTAAAAAAAATAATTGATATCTGATAAAAATTATTAAATTGTTTAAATAAATACTTTATTGTTACAGAAACAAGTGTTCAATCGTATGCGAAAAGAAGCGGTAAAATGCAAGGAAACGACAGCCACATTCAATGGTACAAAATTTGCGATGCCAAAGCTCAAACGTATAAACAACAATCATCATATGATGAACAACAACGAGATGCCGAGGCGACTCAAATCTCTAACTCGTGGTATGAATGGCCATACGGATTATCCATCTGTCGAAGAGGACGACGATGTCGTTATGATGAACGGCGATTTATCCTCACCAGTCAGCTTTCACAATATACGGTTAGTATATCTGATAATATATCATTATTATTTGTAACAATTTTTATTTAATTTATTTGTTTATTTTTTTTTACTTTCTTTTTTTAACGATAGACACAAAAAGAATTTTTTTATTTAAATCAATAGATTACTTGAATTTATAATCAATAAAAATAAGTTTTGAAGCCTAAGAGATGGCTTAATTGACAGAGAAACGATTTCGAAATCTACAGGTAGTAGGTTCGATTCCCGACATCTGTCGCTCAAGCCTTCTCAAACCAATATACGCTTAATCAAGTGTCAAAAAGGCTGAATACAAAACGAAAACATTTGAGGTGCTTGGATTATACTGTGGCAATTATTAATTTTTTTTTTCTTTATCATTAACAGTTTTCACAGAGCCCAAAGCTCAAGCTCTCCAGAGCTAACATCGGGAGATGACGATGTTATAGAAATTCCAAAGCCTGAAGATAATTCGTCGTCACGTAAACTCGAAAACGGCTGCGTTAGTATCACACCAGAAGTCAAAATTACGAAAAAGAAATTAGCCAAATCCAAATCTACAAAATTAAAAAAAGAGCAATACTATGACGTGGTTGACGAGAACGAGGTGATAGAGATTAAGCAAGAAGTAAAAGATGAGCCTATGGAAGTGCAGGAGTTGAAGTGTGGCACAGAACCCGAGTACACAGAAGCATTTGGTCCACCTCGGCCTGAAAATGGAAGAGCAGATTCGAGTGTTTCGGAAGGTGAACTTTCAGAACCGTCGTCGACATCGAGTACCAAAAGATCGCCTGGACGCGAGAAAAAAAATGCTGAAGACGACATACCTGGTGATCAGCGACACTTCCTTGGACGTCTTGGACTTATCACTTTTGCTAGACTTAGGCAACTTAGGCTTAGAAAGTCAAATCGATCTACCAATAGTACGAGAAATGCAAATTTCCTCTATTTGGAAAGGAGTAATAAAACTTCGGTGACAGTAAGTTATTGAGAGATATTTACATTTTAATTGTTAGGTAGCAAAATTAATTTTTAAAAATAATTGATTTTGTAGTCTTATTTTTTTTTATTTAAAAATACCGTAAGAAGAATATTAGAAAAATTTTAGTTATTTGTTTTTTTTTTCGTTAATTAGGTCAGAGAACAATAGATTGGAAAATTAAAAAATCCAATTTCCTTTTTTTTTATATTTTTCATGTTGCCATCAATATTTTTAAATTTACTGCTTTAATATAATTAAATTAAGTTATATCAAAATCAATTTTTCACGAAATTCATTTTATATTCAACTGAAAAATTGTATACTCGCGTATTGTAATGTTATTTCAATTTAAAAAATGTCAGAAGAATTTCAATTTACCTGCTTCAAAAAAAAAATTATAAATTTTTTCTATTTTTTGTATACATGAAATACGAAACGTCATAACTAATATTAAATATTTGCATGTTGAATTTAAAGTAAAAACATTTCAGAACTTATTTATATTTCTTTTATGAAAATAAATTAAATTCTTGTTAAGAGAATAAAATAAGCATAAATATATTAAAGTATTTAAATAACTGTTATCCTTAAAGTACTTACAAGTTTAATTAACATCAACTAAATTTACAGGAATTCTCATAAACAATTTGGATAGAAGCATCCATTCATAATTACAACTTATAAGGATCATAAACAAATTTATCAAATAATTACACACGCCAAATTAATATTTATATCTACCAAAGAAAAAAAAAGAATTCACATTTCGATAAACACAAACCAACATAAATTATTCATTATAATATCCAATAATTACGAGGACACTAAAGAGTATACACAATCAAATACCAACTCTTGGCCTTTATCCTGATAAAAAATTCAAAAGCTCGGTCAATCTTTTGGCTATTTCCAGATCCACTTTTAGAGTTGTTCTTTTTCTCATCTCTCACTTTTTTTTTCTTGCAGTCTTTTATCATTGCTTTTTCGTTACACCAACTCTTCCTTTCATAATAAAAAAGAAACTCTTGCCAAAAGGGTTTGCTTCTCTGATAATCTGGAAACTTTCGTTAAATTAACGCGATGGCTTTAATCATCCAATTCTTTTGTGGCTGAGGGTAGAATGAAAAAGTCGTCGATTTTACTGATCAATGAATTTTATTTGCTCTCTCTCTCTCTCTCTTTCTCTCTCTCTCTTCTTTACTCTTTTTTTCGTTCTGCTCTAACTATTTACCCCGCTGAATCAGTTTATCATCTCTTTTATTTACTTTTGAAGTACCCACTTGGCTATTGGATCTTCATTTTTTGGTTTTTAAAATCGAAAAGAAAGAACACGTTACGTTTATCATTATTAAAAAAAAACTTTTAATACAATTTCAATCATATTTAGTCTATCAAAACAAATAAGTAAACATCTGTAACCAACAGCAAAACAACTTGGCAAACTACCTTCCCTTTTAATTTCTATCAATGACAACTGTTAACTCCAGACTTTGTTTTAACTTTACAGAAGCAGAAACAGAGAGGCTGGCTAAACTCTCAGACCAGGCCACCACAAACAAGGCAGAAAAAAGCACTAGCATCACCAAATCCACCAACACCACAGACCAACAGTAGTAACAGTAGTAGTAGTAGCAGCAGTAAAAGTATCAATGGACCTGCTAAAATCGGAAGGCCAAAATCAAAATCACCACCACAGATCAAACCTTTAAAAAAGCACAAGCAGCATACTGTTATTGATTTAACAAATGGTGATACGATTAAGGAAGAATCTGATGAAATTGATAAACCATCGACTAGTGGAATGGCTCAGGTGTTATCAAATTTACCTGCTGGTTTGACGATTGAAAGGATTGATAATGATTCTTCGACTGTCTGTATTAGCTGCCGGAATCCAGGTAAGTTATTAAAATTTAATTATTGAACGGATAATTAATTTTCAATAATTTTTTATTACATTCAATTTGTTAAATGTTATTGAAGTTTGAAAAATAGTGAATTTATTTGGTGTGGATTAAAATCATTATTCTATTATACTAGCTCGTTTTAAAAATTGATTTATCAACAATTTAACTTTATCAAGACCTTAATAATTAGTCTCTTTTGGGAAACCAATTTTTTCTTTTTTTTTTAATGAAGAAAATTGATGCCTCGGAAATTTGGTACGCGACAAAGCTCGCGCGCGCGTGCCAAACTATCAAGCGATCAATATAACGTCCCAGAGCTACTACCTACTCTCGTACATAGTACCAAAAGCTACCTAGCCAGCTATCGGGCTCGAACCGCGACGTAATTGAACGAGCTTTATATAAAGCGATCCCTTCCTCCAACCGCTAAAAGTCAAAAAAATTTAATTCAATTGAACTGTTTGTTTTTACAGGTACGCTGACCGTATGCGATAATTGTTCCGTCAAATTTCACGTTTCCTGTCATAAAACATCACCGGCTTCTCAAACCTTTTGTCCGAATTGCTTTGAACACATGGTAGCTGAGTTAGATGTGATCAAGAGCAAAATCAAAGGCGAAAAGTGTCCAACAGGTAAAAAAAAAAATAAATAAAAGAAAAATAAAATAGAAAAGTTTTCGTGTTTGTACGAATGGCGATCAATGACCGCGAGATGTTACCACAATGTATAGGGATATAGATTAAGTTACGCGAATTCTTTTTTTTTATTTATTTATTTTTTTTTTTAAATATTACGGATATTGAGAAATACGATGAGATCGATGGGAAAGTTCTGTCCCTTGGCAAAGTTTTACTGTTGCCACGATATATTAGATATAACTATATAAATCTGTGTTGTGTTTTTAACATTAAGTTTTGATTTTATGTTTAACCCTCGTAAAGACTTTTTTAATTTAGAAATAATTTTTTATTGTAATTATTTATTAGTTTATTTATTATACAAATTTAATCAATATATTAATTAAAATCTTATTTTTGAATTGAGGGTTAAATAAAAAATAACGTATGCAAATTTGATGTGAAAGCGACTATTATGATTAATTAAAAATAAAGAAACCAAAATAAGCTGACGCAATAAAGTTTGAAGGTTTTTGTTGCTTTCGTAAACAGAACTTTTCGCTCGACGTTGATAAGACAGGAGTAAAGAGCCGAGAGAGTGAGCAACGTAATAAGCGCGAAATATCTTGCAGAGGAGAGAGAAAGAGTGAGATATGAGCTGCGCGAGCGCAACGCAGACCTTAGATTGCAGGTCTACGAGTTGGAAAAGCGCTCGCAGCTAATCAGCCAATCCTTGCAGGTTCGTTATAATACGATGGTCGCGCAGAATATTATACATTGTTTTTTTCTACTTTTTTTTTTTAATTTATGATAACGAGTACAGTAGAAAAAAAAGCGTTATTATGTGGAACGATTGATTTTTCTGTTCTCATTTTTTTTTAAATATTATTTTTACGTTCGCTCGTATGTATTTTTTAATGTACATTTTTATTTTAATTTTTTCACTTTTTTTGTGTATATCTTTTTTGCTATGATGATGTCCGCAAAAAGGCTGTGCAATATGTAAACTGTTATCAGATGTGGGCCTGTATTATCGTCGCTTTACAGTATAATGCTTTCACTGTTGTCGCGCTATCTATAAAATTTTATGGTTTCTTTGTTGCATAAATTAAGTTTTTTTCTTTAAAATTTTATCATGATCTTGTGTATTATAAAAATTAAATGTATTACCGAGCCTGTGATAATTTTTTTTTTAATAGACATTTTATCGATCAATGTGCTTATTATCTTAAAATGCCAATTGATCCATAGATTAGCATATTGATATCTAAAATTGTGTTCAAAAAAGTAATATGCAAGATCATTGTACAGTTCTGCGATACAAATATACATTTTTCTATATTAATCAGACATACAATACACGTATTTTATTCACATTTTTTTACATGTTAAGACTTGTGTTATTTTTTTTTTTTTAGTTCAACACACAAATTGTAAGCTTTAATTTATTGATTTTACGGATAGTATTTTTTTATGCTGTCTATTATTTATAAATGTAAGGCATATATTTAGCTAGCACATAAATTTATAAATGGTTATTGAATCCAATCACGTCAACTTGACTCGATGCATATAATACAATCAAATTAGACTGGGGAACTACAATAAACTACACTTGTAAGAAAGCTCGGGATTATTTTAATTTTGACACAATTTTTTGCACAATTAATGCACGTTGAGTGAACACAGCATAAAGATAATTGTGTTGTAAAACAAAAAAAATTATGTAAAGAACAAAATACCTGCATGATTGGCAGTCACATAAAGTAATTAATATGAGGGTTATTGCTTAATATTCTTACTAGAATTTTTATTTTTGCTTATATTTTAAGCGAATGACAATAAAATAGTAGTACTTTACTGTTTAAGATATTACCAAATAATTTTGATTAAAATGAAAATATTAGTTATTAATTTTTTGTGCGATTGCCCTGTAGCGGCATCAAAATAGGGATCTTTATTTTATGTACATGTGATTTAAATAATATTTTAGCATTTTAATATGTATTATTGGCTAATCAAGAAAATGTATTTTTTATTTTATTATTATTTAAAAGCAATGCAAAAAATAATCTTAAATTCAATTAAAATAAGAAAAAAAAAAACAATTATGAACTCATTGCATAAATTGAGCTATATAACATTATTATACATGTATATACAACTATTTTTAAAAAAATATATTTTCTTTCTATCATATTAATAACACTTAAAAAATTAAAATATTAATACAACAATAAAAAAAAAAAACAATAAAAATAAAAAAAAAAAAAAAGAAAAAAAAAAAAGAAAAAAAAAAAAAACAAAAAATAAAAAAAAAAAAACAAAAAACAAAAAAACCACAAC
>JAPYZE010003995.1:0-11581 GCA_030522805.1 Leptomastidea abnormis | reverse complement strand
ATATATATATAAGACTTGCTGTATATATGTATACGAAGAAGAAACTGCTTGATGTATTAAAGAATGGTGGTTACAATTTGTTGTGTGCACCATGCTATATTTTTCTTAGGTTATTGAACTGCGAGATAAAAGATAAAATTATATATTTTTTTTAATATTGATTAAATTTTAACGGGGTACATAAATATATTTATATTAAGTTATTTTAACCGAAGAATTTTGTGGTGCTATTTTAAGCTAAAAACATAAATTTATGTACGTATAAATAACTGTATATCTTAGACAAATATTTTAATAGCTTGCTGTAAATACAAGAACAATATGAAACAGAAGAAAGCAAAGGAGAAATATAGTTATAGGAAGAATATGCAAGTGTCGTTAAGGGTATAGATAACAAAGATCAAGAATTGCAAGATTCCTGATGCTGCTACTGCTGCTCTGTTACTCCTCAGCGTCGAAGCGAGAAAATACCGAGTACCAAAAGAGAGAAGAGGAGAAGGGGAGGGTGGATTTATTGTTAGTTCGAAGCTTCTTATCAATTGCGTCATTATAAAGTTAACGATCTTTCAAGAAACAATGCCGATGAGACTATGGGGTTTTATAGGTAAGCTTTTGGTATATATAATCCATAAGAATTGAGAGAGTAAGGTATATCGTTGGTATATATACGAAAGTAAGCGAGAAAGAAAGTGAAAGAAAGATAGAGATAAACTAAATGATGATGGTGGTGGTGGTAGAGAAGAAGATGGACGAGAAATACCATGCGTTTTATTTAGTCGCAAACCTGCCATCCTATACGATAACTGAGCAGAAACTACTACGCAGACGCGCATGGGCACAATGCCATGAACGAGAGAAACTGAAAGAAAGAAAGAAAGAGAAAGATATAGGTATAAAGGGACGGACGATGCACTGGCTTTTTCAAAGAAGAAAAACTTTATCGGTTCTTCTCTCTTTTTTTCTCTCTCTCTCTTGCTCTTAATTAATCCAATCTTTGCGCCTTGCCATATTTCATTAAAAAATATTTTTCAACCTTATACCTATATACCTTACTTTCTCTTTCTTTACCTTATTCTTCTTTTCTTTTTCTTCTTCTTCTTTTTTTCTTATACCTTATTCTTTTATGAAAAAGAAAAGAGGATGCTGTGGAGAAAGAAAGAGAAAAAGATCTTTTTTTTTCTTAATCCTTCTGATGATACTGCTGGTGCTGCTGCAGCTTCGTATTATCTTTCAAACGATTGTTCTTTCGACGCTTTTTTTTATAAACTCTCCCTTTGGCAATTTCTACTCAATCGTTTGTATTATTATTTCACAAAGAATCTTCCTGAATCGCTTCTTCTTCTTCCTTATTCTTTTCCTTTTTTTATAAACCTTGACTCGATTATTCCACGGAATGATCTTCTTCTTATACGCTTGGATTGAACTTTTGATGGCATATAAATCATTTTTTCTTTTTTCTTTACTGGAAATAATTAAACTCTCATTACTTTATATAATCACATTACAATCCTAAAATAGATTTTTGATTTTCGAACAATCAAATTTCCGTTTCCGTTCTCTCTCTCTCTTTTCTTTTTATTCAAACTATAAAATTACAATGTAATTAAATAATCGAAATTATTTCCTTCGAATCCATACCATTAAAAATTTTACACGATACCAAAAAATCCAAAAAAGAAACTCACATTTTATGCACATTACTATAAATATTAGACGAAGAATTTACTTGATTTCAAAGATTATAAAAAAACAAAAAAAGGAAAAAAAAATATAATGGTATTCGGTGAGCTAAAGGAACACACTTTGACGAGCTAAAAATACCTTGGAAAATACTCGAAATTGCGGTTGAAATTGCAGCCAAACGTGTATATATATAGACGCACGCCAGAAATGACGGCGCGTTACGCGACAGGTAAGGGGTGAAGAGGGGGAGAGGGTGGAGGGGTTATATAGAAGAAGAGATTGGGAAGTGAGGAGGAGAGAGAGAGAGAGTATAGGTATATAGAAGAGAGATGAGTTGCAGAGAGCGTAGTTGAAACGCGATTGTAAGGGCGCGGATTTTGCTCGGTAGCAAGTATAATGAAAGTGATGAATAATGATGAGGAAGGGAAGCAAGGGAGGGAAGGAGAGAGAGAGAGAGAACTGTGGGGTGGTAGACGTTCACGAATATACCACTGCAGATTCGCGGACGAATACTTGTTCTCTCACTCTCTCTTTCTCTTTCTCTCTTGGGCTTTATACTGAGAAAGAGAAAGAGCTTATACCTATCCACCACTACATTCTCTTCCTCTGACTATCGTATAGTGCGTTCTCGTCAATCAGAAGGCGCAAATCATATTGAATCGCGCGCGCTCGCGCTCAAGTTCGTCGACGAGCTTGATTATACGCCATGTCGCGAGAGAGAGCTTCTGTTGTACTATGCATTTCTCTATCGCTCACTATCTTCTATATATCTATCTTTTGTAGGAAAGCTATAGCAATGATGTATGACTGCGTCTGTCTGTCGCGAGACAACAGCGTTAAACGTATGTACATATATAGGTTGAAATTTGATGTTACACACCTATATATATACGTGAGATCGGTTTATGTATATTGCGTTATGAGAATTGTAGAAGTGTTGAGATGTGATGCTATGGAAGATAATGATGAATATTGGTATCTTTCTTGTTAAGGGTTAAAGTTTTTTTTTTGTAGCTTGGGTTTTGTTGTTTGGATGGATTAATAAAGTAGAATAACTCGTTAGATGAGTGAATAAGGTTTAGAATTTTTTTTTATAAGAGAGAATTTATTGTTATAAAGTTGATTGTTGAACGTGCGATTTATCGATATTATGTTATATAATTATCAAGTAATTTTTATGATTACGAATTATATATAATTTTAATTGTGATGATCACATTTTAATCAAAAAGAAAAAAATCTTCTTCTATAAATTAAAGATTTAATTAAAAAATATTCATTAACTTAAAATACCAAAAATTAAATTTTCCAATTTAAATCAAATAATCAACTCTATAATTATCTTAAATCGCCTCATACTATTCTCAAACCTTCATTTTTACAATCTTAAATTATATAATTAATCACGAAAAAAAAAGAAAAAAAAAACTAAATTCTTCTCAAAGCTCACATTTCAAGTCTTAACGCCAGACATCACAGCTTCTTCTATACGTATAGGTATATATACCTTACACTCTTAACAAAAGCTCAACGAACGAAGCTTTCATTAGCTATCGGCTCGCTGAGGCGACAGATTGAATTTCAACGACAAAGGCAATTCTCTCTCACTCTCTTACTCTTACTCACTCACTTCAATCTATCTATCTATCTATCTATCTCTCTCTCAAGCTTTCTAAACTCCCAAACGCGAGGATCCGTATAAGATTCGCTCGCCAAACAATAATTGTTCTCTTACCCCTCCTTACTCCCTCTCTCAAAATCTTCAGCACTGAGGTGCAATTGATAAGGTGAGAAATAAGAAGTAGAAAAGTAGCACTAAGAAAGAGAGAATCATTCTATTCTCTCTCCCTCCCTCTTTCTTTCTTTCATCTCTCAAAATTATGCTTTCTCTCATAGTAGTGATATATCAGTGATAGTATAAGATGAAAACGAGTTAGCTATATATCAAAGGTTTACGTGAAGACTTTAAATTGAGTTTGATTCAAGTTTATTCATAACGACGACGACGCAAGCACGCAAGCAGCTAGCACAAATGATTCAAGGATTTTCTTCGTTTTGGATGCAAATTAATGGGTAAGGCTCTCTCTGTCTTATATATACATGGGTAATATGCAGACGGTGCGCGATTTTCTGCATTGCACACATACACACTCACATACTGTGTATATATCTGTGTGTGTGTGTGTATATCCTCTCTCCAATGTCGATTCTTCCTTCGTCTAATCTCGTAAATCTCATTCATATAGCTAGTATACTATATGCCCATTCGTCTTTTCTCTTCCCCTCTTCTTCTCTTTATTTTACTTCTCGTTTTCTCTCTCTCTCTCCCTCTTTCTCTCTACCTTTCTTCCACGTAATACGAGAGTATGTGCATACATTGAGATCTTAGCTCGTTAAACTTCTATAAAGTTTCATTTCGACTATTACTACTACTACTACTACCACTACTTACTATCCTCTTTCTATTTCTATCCTTACCCAACGCTTGCCTACTACTCGTAGGGAGTATACCTTTAACCTCGTTGTTGAAGGAGGGAGGGGGGGGGGTGAACGAGTGCGCCATTCTCGCGACTTAAACTTTTGCTAATAACGAACGTCCGATAATAGCGGTCTAACGCCCACGATAATAACCGTAAAGAGGCTTTTCCTTTCTCTCTCTCTCTCTCTCTCTTATTATACTTACTCCTTTTCTCTTTCTATTTTGCTCTCTTCAAGCCGTTCGTATTTCTCCGCATATAAACGCATGTGAAAAGAGAGCAAATGTTTGGTGATCACGCATACCATACATACACACATACATACATACGCATATTTGTAGACTCGTAAAGATTATAAGGTACATTTAACGAATCGCGATCGTACGAATTTATTCAGATTTAAAATGAGGATCGTAAATGTTGAAAATTTTCTTTAAGTATAATATTATACTTGAGATATAAAAAGGAAGAGAAAAAAATGTTTGTAAGTAGATATATGCTGCTGATGTGTTGTGAAAAATAATTAGATGTATATGATTGCACGTAATTTTTTTTTACATTTATTTTTTCTTTTTCTTTTTATGTTTGTTAAGTAGGATATTGTAGAGAGATTAATTTTTTTTTTTATTAAAAATTTAACAAATTATTAATGTTTACGTGTAATTCTTTTTTAATGTTCGTTGTTAAGTATTATTTGCATTGTAAATTTCATGTTATTATTTATAAAAAAATAAAAAAATAAATAAAAATTATTACATAATTTATTGTTTAATAAAAATAATAAGTAGTATAACTCCATGTTTAGTCAGACAATTATTACTCTTGATATAAAAATTTTATTGTCACATATTATTTGTTACTTTTTATTTTCTTTTAATGTTTTATATACCTACATATTTAATTTCATTTACAATTTAATTTTAACCAAAATTTAATTATTACTTATCAATCAATAAAAATTGATTAATTTAATAAAAAAAATAATAATCCAAAGCAAAAATAAAATACATCGAATTTCAAGACAACAACGAAATCTTTTCCTTAACCAGCCAGACAGGCTAATTAGACAAGCTACTACTATACATCGCAATTTCACCACTTCTTTCTACCTGACGTAGAAGCTCTAGCAAAAAAAGAGCGAGAAAGAGAAAAAGAAAAAAAAAAGAAAAAAAATCATGTATAGTAGTAGTGAGTAAAAAAAAAGGTAAAAACGAGGGAGGTAACGAATTATTTCTTTTTTCCACGCAGCAGCTAAGGTATAGAGCATATTTTGTGTCGGTGGTCAGACTTATATATGTGCAGTACGAGCAAATAGTATATTTCGGATTCAAGAAGAGCAGAAAGAAGCAAAAGCCAGTGTGAGAGTCGTAGGTTGCATATTTCAGACGTGCCTTAGTGGTAAGGTTGGACTGTTTAAGTGCACGGAACAAAGAGCTCTGCTGCGTGTTGTTACCAACGTATGTATAGGGGAGCCGAAAGTTAGGTTCAGTCATGCGTAGCAAAAGAGAGAGAGAGAGAGATAGACTTTTTTTACTTGTGTATTATCGAGGGCTTGAGGGATATGGTGTTCTCACACCCACTCTACATATATGCCTTTTCAACCTCTCGATATTGCTCGCGTGAATCAAGAGAAAGAGAGAGAGAGAAGCCCTTACGCGCGGAAGGCCTGTTTTTCGTGTCAAACTCCCCCTATATGCGTCTTTGAAAGGTCTCCTTCCTCTTTTTTTTTTTTTTTTAAAGAAAAAAAAAGAGATAGAGTTGAGCTGAGCTGTTTTTCAAGCGTTAAATCACGTATGCGCGACGTAGGGTGCTTATACGTTGATTGGAAGTTTGATATATAAAGCTAAAAGTCTATAGACGCATGTAAAACTTTTTTTGTGTATCCAATTTAAAAAATTTTTTTTTTCAATTTGTAAATGCAAAATATATTTGCAAATGTAACGATAGAAGGTAAATCTGTAAACGAATATACAAGCATTAGCTGTTCGTTTTTTTTTACTTCTTTTTAAAAGCGGATAAAATAATTAGCGGTATCAGGAGAACGAGTACTAATATATTGAGGTTCCATATACATGTATATATTGTATGCTTGTGCTGGTAAAAAATAATTAAGCTCGTGAAATTCAAATAAAAACGAAAGCAGTAGCGTACATACACTATTATTTAAATGGGGGGAAAAGGATAGGGATGAAGAGGAGGAGAAGGAGGTAGTAAGCGGGAATAGAAACGCTTGCTCTTGCGGGGGTATATATATATATATATATATATATATATACAAAGCGAATAACAAATCGATAAATATCTTTAAAATATGCGGCTCTCTGCTGCTGTTGCTGTTGCTGCTACTACTATCGCTCGGGGGTGCGAATTAAAAGCAACGCCCCGTAAATAACGCGAAGGTTGAGTAGAAAGAGAGAAAGAGAGAGAGAGAGAGAGAGGAATAAAGCTTGCGGTAAGAGAGGAAATATAACGAGTTAAAGCGAGATAGAAAGAGAAAATAAGAGAGGAAGGTTTGGAAAAATGAAAATAAAAAAAAAAAAAAAAAGAAAGAACGTGGAGCAACCGAGCAACCGATGAAATCATGTACGATATGCCGTGTGGCCTGGAAAATTTCATAAATTATGTATATCACATAACGGTAGCTTCTCTCTCTGTCTACCCGATCGATCCATCTGCTTCCGACTATGCTTTTATTATTATTTTGATGCTGATGGTGGTAAAAAAGAAATAGGGGGAGGGGTTGTAGTAGTTGTTTTGCGTATGATATACGAAAACTTGGTTTGTATCTGAGATTTTTTTGCAGTTGCAAATGAGAGATGAGAAATCAGAAGTGAAGATGAATTGGAAAATGTAAAGGTTGTAGTAGGGGGAAGGAAAAGTGTGGTGAAAATAATTAATGGAAAAAGAAAAGAAAGATCTAGGAGAGAATTTTCTGTTGGAATATCGATGAGGCTTTGAGTATTACTGTGTACGTAAATAATATTCATCATTGTTTGGAGGAATAAAAAAATAAAGATGATAAATTTGAATAATTTAATAGTTTCGATGGTGTTGAGATATGCGACTTTTTCATATCAACGATCTTGAACGTCTTATTTTTTTTTTTTAGTGTTCTTTGTTTTTCCCGGTGAGAAAAGTCTTACTGCTTTATATAGAATGAGATGGAGAAGATATTGCAGGGTTTTTTTTTGTTATCAAAAGAGGCTAGATATTTGAAGTTGTATGAAAATAATGATATTTTTTTGAACTGGGCACGCTTTTACTTTGCAAGCTCTCGTCGTTATTTCTTACTCGATAGATGCGATTTTAAATTGAAACTTTGATAAATAATGCTTTTTGTTTTAAAAAAGGGAATTAGAAAATGTTCTTTTTGTTTCTTTTTTTTTACAATTATTATTATATATCGTTTGACTTTTTTACTTTTATTTATAAAGTAGATTTTATTTGTAAGAGAAGTAAGATTTTATTTTAAAGTTTAAAAAAAATTTAATAATAAAAAGCTCGATAACGAATTCACTTTTTTAAAGTTATGTTCAAATTTTTCAAATAGAATTATAAGAAATAACTTTTTAAAAATTATCATCATTTTATATTTGACTTAAATGTCATTTAGTTTAATAATCATTCCATAAAGTTTTAAGATATCTTTAAAAATATATTTCGTCTTCAGTTTTATTTCTTCAAAACAATGTAGCAACAATTTACAGAAAGAAAAAGCTTGATAAAATCTAAATACCGATCATTCAAATTCACAAACAATTAAATTTTCACTAATTCACCTTTCATCCCACAATTCCTATTTTTCTCCTCTTGAAAATTCAAAATCGTTACCAACCCAGTCCAACTCCATCCTTATCGCTCGTCATCTCTCCTTTCTTTCTATTCCAAAAAAAGGTCAGTATCACAAAACAAAGAGAAACAAAAAAAAAAAAAATTGATTTCTGGTACCCGGAAAACGCCATCGTATCTTTTTTTTTGTACGTAACGAGAGGCGCAGCTTGAAAAACAAAAAAAAAAGAAGATAGAAAATAAAAGGTACGCACTGCCCGGCAAATAAAAGGGACGACGAGCACAAGAGGAAAAAAAGCGTAGCGTGTGCGTATAACGCGAGAAAAAAAGAGAAAGAGAGATATATACCAGAAATGTAGCAGTTGGCGTCAGAATGGTAGTGTTGGATATAAAGGGGAGAGGGGGAGTAGAGAGTTGGAAGAGATTACGGACGAGAGTCAGCGCTATACTATACTCTCGGATTCCAAGCGTGAGAGAACGATGATGGCAAACGGGTATGGCAATGAGGAGGAGGAGGAGGGGGGGGGAAGAAGCAGTGCAGACTGAAAATACCACCCTCATTCTCCCCCTCCTTTCCCACCCACATAATAGGACTACTCGCGCTCTCGCGCGTTACATTCTTGTGCTCTATGGAAATACTCTCGTGCTACTCTCTTTCTCTTCCCAACCCCAATTCTCTCTTACTCTACCCTTCCCCACCCCCCCCCCCTCTTTGGATGCATACACTCGAACGCGAAAGCAAGTGCGCAAGCGCGCGCTTACTGAAAATCAAGAGAGGCTTCGTCGCGTTTCACGAGCTTGCAGCTGCTACTACTACTGCTGCTACTCGTTGTTCTCTATTTCTGACTATAATATATACCATATACCTGCTTTTAGCCTCTCGGCTCTCTCTCTTCCTCTCTCTCACTCTATAATGTTCGATTTTGGTCGAACTTGCACAGTCTAAACAGATGTGAATTGGAAGTTCAATAGCAAGATATTCCCATAGAAATTCCAAAGCTGGTCGAAGCTTGCACTTAACATCTCTCTCTTTCTCTCTTCTCTTACTCTTAGCCTAATTAAACACGAAGAAGTTCCGAGTTGCTTTCACAAACTGTTTCACGCACTGTTTCATTTTCTCTTTCACTATCTTCCTCTGTTTCTTTTCCTCTAACACCTACCTGTACAAAATAAACTTTGATTTTCTTAAGAATAGCACAAATGATTTTAATGATGTTCTTAAGGAAAAATAAAAAAAACAAAGTTTAATTAGTTAAAAAAATTGTTTTGTTTTAATAAAATAAAATAAAATAATTTCCTACGTATAAATAAATTTGTTTATAATTTTCAAATATATTTCAGTAGTTTAAATCTATCTCATTATTATAATAAACATAATTTTCATCATTATAACATAAACTCGTTATTATTAACTGCAATTTCTACACAATAATTACTTAACGATGATAAAAAGAAGAATAAAAAAAATAAAGGCTAAATACAATGAGAGCCAGTTCAGGCCTTTAATAATTGGTCATTGTTCCCTGCTTCTTCTTCTTCTTTCAAAACGATAATAATAAAGCTCATTATACGTACAATGAACTTCGCTATATTTATGTTTATTAAGATTCAATAGAAAAAAAAAAGTATCATTTTATTCTGAAAAGACCTTACAATTAACATCCTACTCGCACACACACACAAATAAATACATATTCTCTACAATCAAGTCAAGCTCTGAAAATTTATTTCTTTCTTTTTTTTTTTTTATTTATCAAAGCTCAAATTTAAATTACTTTGATGGGTAAGTTGCGCGATAAATTTATATTTCCTTAATTTATCTCAGCAGCACCAGTCTTTTTAAAAAGAAAAAAAGGAGAAAGAAAGAGTGAGAGTGAGAGAGGGAGGGTACACTTTAATAAATTAAGCCCGGTCAAAGAGAATTTCCGGCTTCAAAGACGCTTGCTTGTGCTCGCGCGCGTTATAGCAAGCTCGAATATTAGGAACGAGGTTAATGATCGCTTACTTGATCTACATCCTACTACCCCCCACCATTTCTGCTTTACTATATTCTACATCTAGCAAACTATATAACAAGTCTGTGTGTGTGTCCTTTTGATGACTTTTTTGCTATTATACTTCTATCTCACTTGGCCATTAGACACACGAACAAGCGATGGGTTTCGCACTAACAAAAGCTTTTTTTTTCGGCAGTTATTATATCGAGAGAAGGGCGTTACTGCGCATGGTTTGGATTTTTTTTGCTTCTTTTCTATATCCCCTCTTTTACCACTGGGACAAATTAATTTCCGGCAACGACGACAATCTACTGGTATCCCTGTTATTAATAGGGAAAAATTTGGAAGGTATTACGAAGAAAGAGAGGTTGGTGAATTTTGAAAAATTAATTTAACTAGGCTAGAGAAAGAGAGAGATTTAGCTCTTGCTAATCGAGGGGGCTTTGGTTAATGATCAAGCTCGTTTTCCATTTTAAACTACTGAACCTGGTAAATTTTGAATTTTTTTTTTTTTTTCAATTTTATGTAGTTGAAGTATGGCGTTAATTATACGATGAAGGGAAGACTTAATTTTTCTTTTTTTAATAAAGAGCGAAATAAGTTTGAAAATTGAGTACTGCTCTGTGGAATTGTTAGTATTTTATGAGTGAATAAATTATAGGAATGCAATTTTAAATATGTTTTAAAAGTTTAAATTAAAATACAAAATAAGGAAAAAAAAATAAAAAAAAGAGAGAAATTCTATATAATTTAAATTTTAATACACAGAGAATTCCAAACATTTTAGAGATCATAAAATGTAAAAAAAAACATTTAACGATTCATCATCGTTATATTTTTAAATATAAATTTTTATTTTTATACATAATTAAAGATTTTCACAACATACAACATCAAAAGAAAAATTTTTAAGCGTACACCAAATAAATGTTAAAAAAAAGTTAACTTTTAAATACAGCCTTTGAACTTTCCTCGCATAATTTAAATATTCTGCATTAAATAAAAATAATCAATAAAAAAATATTGTCATTCTTATACAATTTGACCTCTAGTCATCTTTCACACCTCATTTGAATGTATATAAGCTAATTCAAAATAAAACTTTATCGTTAAACAACTTATTCATAGCCCAATAACACCTCCACAAAAAACTCAACTTAAAGTCTTCTCAAATCTCCAATATAAACGATATCCACTCAAAAACTTTAAATTCAAACTACCAATAAACTTTTTCCCCCCAAAAAATTCATTCAACACCTATCTTAAAAAAAAAAAATCTTAAATTCTCTCAACAAAACTCAAATATAAAACTTACATACCCAAAATGATCAACAAACTTCAGCCGCGGTTGCATAATATTACTATACCCGCAAGTACCAGCTAAATTCTCTCTAATATCATATTAATTGATCAACCCTTACCTATATAGCTTTGGTAGAAAACGAAAGCCTCTCTCTCTTCCTCTCTCTCTCTCTCTCTCTCTCTCTCTCTCTCTCTCTCACGCAACGCAAGCTCTTCGAATATTCAAACAACCCAGACACATATACTCCCCCACCCAGAATTATTCATATCACGTATAGTACATATTTTATGCGGCACGCCTTTTCTCTCCCCCAATTTTTTTTTTTTTTTTTT
>JAPYZE010003994.1:0-23663 GCA_030522805.1 Leptomastidea abnormis | reverse complement strand
TCGCGTACACGTACGCGTACGTGTACGCGCTCGCTCGCTCGTTTCACGGGTTAACTCGCCATATACGGCGCGCCTAAAGAAGTTTCACTTCAAAAAAAAATAAGCCTACCCTCTATATCAAAACCATTGAATTAGTAGCGAATAATTTAACGCAGAAGCTTGATTAATCTATACCACGAGTATAAAAGTACACACATTTATTTAGACAAACTAGACGTTTAAGCACTATCGCCACTATCCCATTCCATAGCTACCATATCCTCGGTATCATCCCGCCTAAATAAAATCTCGTCGTGCGCATATATCTCTCCTCTCTCACACACTCTTCTTACGCAGCTGTCCAAAAATCAGTGGGCTTACTCTTCCTCCTTCCCACCACCTCTTTTTCCTCCACCATATAGACTTTGTCAGACATGCAGAAAGAGCCGACTTATAGTAGTAGGTAGGTATAGATAGTAGTAGTAGTAGTAGTAGAAGAGTAGGCGCATCAGCGTGGGAACGTGCAGCTTCTTCGTATACAGCCTAAGCCGGCGGCAGCGGCAGCGGTGGTAAGCCGCTCTGCGCTAATGATATCTGATTGCCCGGCATTCACGATGCGATATACTTGAGCGGACTCCCTTCTTGTGTATGTGTGGATGTATGTATGTGGATGTATGTGGATGTGTGTTGTGCTCGTTATCGAGCCTTATCATCGAGCTTGGCGCACGCGCGAAAGAGGGTCTTCATCTTCATCTGGCGCGTATATTACTTGCGGCTCTATAGCGTCGTATAGTTGAGCGAGAATGATAATTGCGACGTGTATGTATACATGAATGAAATTGTATGTGTGTGTGTATGTGTGTAAGCTGCTTGAGATTCAGAGACGACGGATTGTGGGAAGGAGGGGAGTCATTAAAGGATGAGCGCGCGACGAGAAAACGCTTATAGTGTACAGCTTTTGCTAAGCATGTGTATAAGAAAATTTGTCTGACCCGGTCGTGACTTTATCTACTTAACCGTTTTGGTGCTTGATTGTTTTTTCATTTTTATTTTTATTGGAGGGGTTATTAAGCGAATTATGAATTTTTTTAAAAATTATATTTTTAATTATTTAATACATAGCATTTTTTATAGAATGTTTGCACGATGAAGGTATGGTAAAAGATTAGCTTATAAAAAAATTTTGCAAAATAAAAAGAAAATTAATTTTTGTAAGATTCATTGACTGAAAAGCAGATGACAAACAAATAAAGGTTCACACAGATCGATACACAGAGAGTTGGTAAGAAAGGGTTGCACAGGAAAGAGAGAAAGAGAAAGTATGAGAGCACGTGTTTCGTGATCTCAACTCCCCCGACGCTGAGTAAGCAGTGCGCAAATCCGATGACAATTTCTTTCGTCGTTGCCATTAGAACAGGCTAGCACGATTATACTAGACCTCCCTTTTCTTCCTCTATCTCTTTCTTTTTTCCAACTTCTTATATTCAATCATCTTCCATTCCTTAAAAACAATGGCTCGACAACGCGCACTTTGTTAAAGACAACCTTTATTTTTTCTTCTTCCTCCCAGATTTTGTTTTTTTTTTTCTTTCACGTTTCACGAACTGCTCTGTGTTTCTGTTGATGTTGCTACTGTTGCTGTTGTTGTTATTGGTAATACTGATTCTGCTTACTGCTGCTACTGTTTTATGAAATGTACCACAGAACAGAAGACTCTCTGGACAATGAAATTTACGAGCTCACGAGAAAAGATACAACTATAGGTACTACTTCAAGATCTGAGAAAATTTGTTTTTGCATTTATTTGACTGGTCAGCTGCTTATAATTTTATTTCTATTTATTTATTGCTTGTATTCATTTTATACATTTATTTTACTGTGTCTTTTTAATACACAAATTATCAATACTAGTTTTTATAATCGAATCGAATGATACTTTAAATCAAACATACATCATACACGTAAATAATCTTATAAAAAGGAAAAAGAATCTCGATAACTCATCGGTTAAATATAAAAATTCAAACAAATAGCTAAAATCTCTTCATTTCCTTACAAAATTATCAGTACCGTTCTCCGATGACGCGAAAAGCATACTAAGCGTGTAAATTTCAAATCTTCAAAGTCGTGGGATAATTTGATCGCAGTAACAGCCCCTCTCGCACACTTGTATATGTGATAACACATGCTGCTTTTGAACGCGTGTGTGTATGTATGTGTGTATCAGGAATATAAGTACAAAGATGAAAACGTCGGTATTTGGGAAAATTGCCAAGCCTAAACACACCGTCAATTTGACTAATACGCTTTGTTTATCAAGTATGCATATATAAGCTTGCGGCATACATGTGTGTGTATATCTTCTATACCTGCTACGTGAAGAAACATTTTTGGATTTACGTAAAAATTCTTATTTGTATTTTTGGTAAAAAGTTTTAACGTTATTCTAAGAATAAAATTTTTACCACAAAGTATATATGTATATGTGCAATTATCTCACGGTTGAAACAGGTGTGATTAACATACGTGTATATATAAGATGTTCTTCCGCAAAGATTTTGAAAGAATAAAAAAATTTTAAGTATCGAGATCGAAAAGCATTAAGTATCTGGGTAAATGGGATTTTAATTAACTGTCTTGGATTGGTGTAAAACCAAGGTTTATATTTTTACATATGGTATATTGCGTGTGTATGTATGTATGGCTACCGCTTAACTTAATACATCGGCCGCCCCGTTAAAAGCTCGCATTTCCCGTTTCTCCAACGTTGAAAGCACTGAATAAATGTTCGAATATCATGTGAAGTAATTTTCTAATAGTTAAATTTTACTAACAAGATTTTCTCGCGTAACGAATCCTCGTTGACTTGTACTTATAACTATTTAATTGACTTTAAAATTGTTCTATTCTACGACTATAAAAAGATATAATTTTAATTGTTTTTTAAAGGCTTAGGTATACAAGTAGATGTGTCTGCTTTTTGTATCATAAAATCAAATATCATTCCGAATCGTATTCGTGATAATAATTTTGATGATTAAACTGTTAATGTGTGTGTGTGTGTGTGTGTGTGTGCAACGCAGCATTTTAACGAGAGTAAGAAAAGAGAGTAAAGAGCCACCTCAAGAGATAAGAACCGAAAAGAAAAAAAGTAGGAGGAGGAGGAGGAGAATGAAGATGAGAGAGTTGGAAAGAAGAAATTAAATTGCCTCGTAGAAGTCGTTGTATAGGTATAACTATATATTTATATATATATTAAAATGTCGTATACTCTTGGCAGAGACCGCAAAACTTGTCGACCGCGGCATAAATCCCTTCTTTTTCTCTTATATATATATATATATGTGTGTGTGTGTGTGTGTGTGTGTGTGTGTGTGTGTGTGTATACTTGTTCTTTCTCTGTTTTGCTCGCGGTCTATACTTTCTTGTGCGTGTATATACGTACGTGCGTGCGAAGATTTTACGTGCATGAGATCTTGGCGATGGATAGCGAGAAAGTTGCAAATTGAATCTGAAAAGCCTTTATAAAGCTGTCGATTTCGAGCGAGATAGCAGATGTGTGTGTGTGTGTCTTTTAAAAATAGTTTTTCGTTATCTTAATTCTTACTCTAACATTTTTGCTCATCTGCTTTATACTTAATTACAGATTATCGTTTGTTAAAAACATTTTTTACGTTAGAAATCAGCTGTTTGTGTTTGAATTTTTTTTTTAGTAGCAGTTAAACTTATAAATTAGTTTCAGAATTATCGTAATTTTGATAATTCAAAATTGAGCTTTATACTACTTGTAAAAAGGAATAAAAAAAAATGTTGGTCGAAACGGTTTGAAACATGTAAAACACGCAAATTCCTACAATGTAATTAAGAAACCCTTTCACCATCGTTTTCTTCCACACACATCTCACTGTTTTCTCATTTCTCACATATTAAATTAGTTAATAACCATAATTAATCAAAACCAGACGTTTTATATATACCATATCATCATCTCAACTAATTATCAAAAAACCATCAAATAAAATTATCTAGTCTGCAAACAAAAAAGAAAACAAAAATAAATGAAAATTACTATATTCCACGAATCCAAGATGGTTTTATACATAACATCAAAGGGCCGAATTTAATTTTCCAAAAACAAAGAAAAATAAAAATACATAATTTCGAGTATATAGCATAGAAAAGTTTCATCAAAACAATTTCTACCCCAGCATACGCGGCGTTGTGTAAAAGTTTCCAAGTAACATTATATGCCCCCTTGCAATCACGTGCATTACCCAGCTTTTCCTACACAGACCAGAATGTATCCAGAGGAGGAGAATGAGTTGAAGAGGGGTAAGAGAGGGAGGGGGTAGAATAGTCCAGTGGGCGCCGACGTAATGTGGCTCTCTTATTCTCGGGTCACGTATATACATATAGCATCCGGACGCGCCAGCAGCAGCCGGTGTGGCATTAATTAGGAGACAGAGACAGAGAGAGAGAGAGATTCTGCTCGCGCGGCGGCTCCATTACGCGCGTTTAATGCGATCGCATTATAAAGGGTTGCGCGCGGACCTGTATACACATTTGCGCGCTTGGGTTGGGCGGGCAAATTGTAAGCTTTTCTCCCTTCCTCCTTCACTCATCAACCTTCTTTTACACCAAGCCGGCAAATGGCTTTGCGTTTAATCGACTCACTGTCCGACTCGACCTAGGTACATATTCTCTCTTTCTCTGGGGGATTTCTTGTAATGACGAGACTGTGTGTACTGAGATTCTGCTTGACAAGTGGAATCTTGTATATTATGTGTCTTTGTAAATTTTATTGAAATTCTTTTTTGAATATTTCAAAATATTTTGAGTTTGGGGCGTGACTCTCAGGTAAAACCGAATGAACGTTAGCAAAATTTAAATTACGCAAATGTAAAAGCAAAAACGAAAAATAAAGATTTGTATTTATTCAAGTAAATCTCAAGTCTACGTTCCATCATTTTAAAACGAAGTTTCATGCAATTTAAGTGTAGAAGACTCGAATTAAAATAGTTAACTTTTCATCTCGGAAATTACTACGAGGCACGCGGGTTGTACCCTAGCTATTATTACCCCTCTTAATGTTTGTTTCAAGATCTTGGTAATCACAGTAATCATTCTTATACTCTCCCTCCCCTGTATTTTAATTGTTTCGCTTCCATTAAAACAATGAACACACATACAAAGAAAAAAAAAAATCATATGCTTATTCCAAAAACACATCTACTCTACAAGCTCTCTCATAATAATATAATCCTCATATTTCAATTCAAACTACTAAAAAGGTATATAGTTACGTTTTAACTTTTGTTCCCACATCAAAGCTGCAAAATCATTGAAAAGTAATACCATACAAAATAATCCCATCTTCTCTACTATAACAGTAAGCAAAACAAAAGAGAGCTCTGTTTTTCCAGACTTTTACAAATGCTATGTAGGAGAGAAAGAGAAAAAAAATCCGCTTCAACGACAACAACAACAACAACAACAACAACAACAACGGTATAGACCGCTGGTCCACAAAACTGTACACACAGAGCATCTGAAGGTGTGCAGCATCCCCCCTTTCCTTCTTTTAGCATTCTCGTACATATAAACCCCTAAACCTCTCCTATGTCCTCCTCCTCCTCCTACTACTTCTCCTCTTGTTTTTCCTTCTTTTTACCTCCTTCCGTTCACGAATCTCGCGCGGATCGCGCGCGCCGATCTCATCTAAATCCACAGTGTAAAAGAAAAAGAGAGAGAGAGAGAGTCCAGTAGTAGTCGACTGTTGAATAATGCATAAGCACGTATATACGCGCAAGCTCCGCGGGCTGTATTTTTCGCGGGAAAGCGAGAAGAAAAAGAAGAAGGTGTAGAGGGGATAAGAAGGCAAGAGATTCTGTTTTTCGATTCTCTTGAGATTTCGTGTAGCGTATTATATATAAGTAGGTATACCTATATATGAAATCGCGAGAGTTGACTTTGGGATATACTATATATATTATATGCGTAATCGTATTTTCTTATCGTTTATACTTATTTTGTCGCGCGATCAGCTTCATTTTCTCTCTTTCTTTCTTCTCTTCTTTCTATCTTTCTTTCTTGCTTTTTCTTTGATTCTTTTTTTCTTTCTCGTGTAAATGCAAGCACGTAATTTCACGATAAAACAAGTTCCCATTGTTTTCAGCCAACGCGCGTAAGTGAACATATCTAAGTGCGTGAGTAATGGATTACGATTAATGTAGGTCAAGAGGTGCTGAGATGCTAGCTGATTTTGTAATTGAGCTTACTTGGCTTTTTGTCGCTGATGATGATGAGGAGCAGTGATGTAAAGTATACGCGATATGCTTTATATATGAGGAGGTACTTTTTTTTATTCACTCTTGTTACCTTTTATTTTTAAGCTGGATTAACTTGTTTTCATTAAAATGGGTATTATGGATGTTCTGCTATTCATGTACTTTTTGTTTTGATTCATACATATTACTAATTACAATTGATTGTTTTTTTTTTTTCAATTTATTTTAACTATTTTTTATTAATTAAAAAAAAAATTATGTTAATTTGAAAAAGAAAATAGAACAAAAATAATACGAAATGGTATCTCCTTTTCTCTGCTAAAGCTTTTCATAAATGATATTCTCAGTTTCATTAAAAGCTTCAACGTGATTTTATCAAATTGATCGTCACTACTCAACACCTTTCAAGCTGTTTAATTTCCCATCAAACAGCGAGAAAATCACTTGCTGTTTCAGCCGACTAAATAAAAAAAAAAAGTAAAAAGAAAAAAAAAAGTTTACACTTGAGCTAGCGTACTAGTAGCTTTCTATCCTGCAGCTTCCTTCGTCCATAAGTACCAAAGTTGCGCTCTTGTAGACGAAGGAGATGGTGGAAGAGGATGAGCATAAGAAGAGAAGAAGAAGAAGAAGAAAAAGAAGAAGAAGAAGAAGAAGTAGGAGGATCGCGTCGCGCTGGCCAACGCGGCCGGGGATTCCGGTTCCCACGTTTACATTTCGTGCATGCGCGATGGGGGACTCAACTAGCTCCGAGAGAAGAAGAAGAAGAAGCGAGGGGGCTGGGGGTCGGGAGAGGTAAGAGAGATGGCTAGTTTCTTCGCGGGATGGCTAGCCGTAGTGTACTATACTATACAGCGCTCCCTCTTGCCGCCCTTCGTTCTATCTCCCCCCTTCCCTTCCTTCTCTCTATCACCCTTTTCCATGTGTTTTTCTCTCTCTCTTTCTCACTCGCGCGCGGCTCGTTAGCCGGCTAACGGTAGGTCATGCACACGAGAAGAAGAGTGTATATGTATATACACGGCCTGCTCGCGATCTCGCGCTGAGCTTCCCGGGGGTAGCACTACGAGAAAGAGAGAGAGAGGGAGAGAGAAAGAGGAGCAAGGGAATAATAGCTAGCTGCTTTCTTGTTCGCGCTCCCTTGTTTGATTCTTGGAGGGGGACTGTCTGTCTGTATATAGTATAAATAGAAAAGAAGTGCAATGGTTTAATGCTACTACCTCGTGGATCGTCTATAAAGTGTCACGTGCATGGTTACAGGTCCGAAGGGGTGAGGCTTAAAGGAAAGAGATAGAGCTAAAAGGTGAATTTACTGGGAAGGCGATCGTTTCAAGTATCGTTGGCTCTCTTTTGCACTTTGCATCCTGTGTCGCGTGTTTTGACTCTATTTTATGATATTAAGTTGGTGGAGGAAGTGAGAACAAGTGCTTTTCGTCTGTAATTATAGTAGATCGATTTTTAATTATTAGGATACACGCTTATTTAATTTTTTTTTTTTTTTTTATTTATAAATTAATACTAGGGTTCTACATGATATTTTCAAAAAATTGATTATATACGAAAAACATGACGTGTCGATTCCAAAAAGATTGAACAAAAATTTAAACGAGTTCAGTTACCTGATTTAATATGCGCACGTTCACTTATAGATGACAGCTCATAGAGACAAAAAAATGTAACGACAAAGATCATAACGGACGTGAAGAGCTTTTACTTCTTTTCGTTCTATTGTTTCACTTTAACCAAAACTGTTATTTCTCACATTTCATCAATCATTTCATGAAATATTTTAATTTCGTACTAGATATTGACAATTAAACATATTTCCAAAACATTTGCTAAAAAGCACAAAATCCGAATGCACTGCTTATTTAAAATATTAATAAAACAAATAATCACAAAAATTCGAGCAAAAATCTTAATAAAAACCTTATACATTAAAGTAACCACAAAATTCAGTCTAATCCAGCTATCATCATCCTACATATAAGAATTCGCGGAAAATTAACCTGCTCTTGCTCCTGCGGTCCAGTGGTAAGATATATGTATACATAAGCATATACAGAGAAGTGGAGATCCTCTCAGGGGGGCGAGTATAGTGTTCAAAGAGAGTGTGGGAGTTGTACGGCCCCGGCCTACCTCGTAGTCCTCGGACTACCATTATAAACGAGTGGCGAGTCACGCTGCTGCTGCTGCTGTTGTTGTTGTTGCTGCTTCTGATGATTCTATACGTCGGCTGGGGCGTAAGTGCAATTTGCAGACTGTGTGTGTGTGTGTGTGTACACCGTGAGCTCTTCTGCCATTAAGCTCGCTCAGACAAGTAGATTACAAAGGGAAAAATGAGCTGGAAATAGAAAAGGAGCGGAAAAAGAATTGATTGTGCGAACGTTTTAAGATTTTCCTTTTTTTTCTAAATTCTAACGCTGAAGTGTGGTAGGTGGCGCCATTAGATGATATTACGTTAAGATAAGGATATATTGAAAGGAAAATTATTAATTTTACTCTTAATCCTTAGCTGCTACTACATTTCTTTAGAATAACATAGCTGCTACGCTGGAACTATTGGTACCGTACAGTTTAAAAAGGTTTGTTTTGCGAAGTAGTTATTGACTTTTTTAACTTGAAAAAAAAAATTATCTAATGATTTCGAAGACTTGTTTTAAAAGATTGTGTAGTTGTACTCAGAAATAGATAGTATTGAGTATTAAAAAAAATTTAGAATTTGTGAAAATGGAAATAAACCACGATTTGTTAATGGGTTTTCTGGTATCAAATTGGTACCTGCGTGTCAGTTAAGGGTTCATATGCGAACTGGTTACACACTTATATGGTACATATATATATATATATATATATATATATATATATATATATATATATTTTTTTTTTAATGCTTAATGTTTAATAAAATTTTCCAAGCATTTGAACATTAATCAAATCCTTATTACATTAAATTATCAAAGTTTTAATTTTCAAATATCATCTAGATAGAGTCAGAGCTTCAATTTATGAAAAAGAAAAGTTACAAGAAATCTAAATATACCCCCAACACCACCCCCCTTCAAAAATACATGAATATCGCCTTCAAAGTCAAGCAAATAACAAACAAACTTTCTTCTTCTTCTTCTTCTTCTTCTTCTTCTTCTTTTTCTTCTTCTTCTTACTTATATTGACAGTTTGGCACCAGCGAGCTGTACGACCATTAACTGAACTTTTAAATGGAAGCGGGAATTATGAATAAGAAGCAATTAAATGAACGAGAAGTTCCCTTGAGGGGGAACAAATCAAACAAACTTTATGCAAACATACGAACATAAGCCGACGTACGCATAATATAAGTGTACATACATACTTAATTCCATACCCACTATTACGCGTAAATGTAAATTAGATTACCAAGACGTTTATATATAGATGAACTTGCAGAAAAGCTGCAATTTCTCGACCAACTTTAAATTAACGTTTTTGTGTGTGCGTGTATTCCAAGTGAATATAAGCATACATATAAACACAAACAACCAAGCACCTTCGACCGAATATAAGTTTTATATATGGTACACCGAGATTTTAAGAACGGAGATGTTTAAACCTCATTTTTCTTCTTTCTTTCTTTTCCGCCCATTTATACTTTCGCGTGGCACGCGTGTGCTTATACATCTCGCGGTTTCCTCCTTATTACACGCGTATAGTGTTCTCTCTCTCTCTCTCTCTCTCTCTCTCTCTCTCTCTCACTTTTTCACGATGTATATGAGAAAGCTAGCGGAAGAAACGCGCACAGCTTTCTAATCACTTTGAAGGATGATTAATTATACCGAGGTCGAGGTAGAAAAAAAAAGAGGAGAGGTAATTCGTGATTTAGCCGCGAGTGCGTGATATGTTTTTGGCGCACTTTCCAACGCAGCATCATCATCCACATGACCTTTAAAATTTTCTTTGTATGTATACCTTTGCACTTTTACAAATTTTGTATATAGTCTGCATTTTTTGTCGACGAAATTTTTACGCTTAAATATATACCAGCATTAACACGTATATGTCTGTATAGGTATATATTCATATTTGTTTAGTAGTAACCAAGTATAATATAAGCAAAGCTTATAAAACTATACACTAAACAGCAATTTGCTGAAACGCGTGGAAATAATACACGAGCTGGAAGCGACAAGCAGATTACCCCCTATACCTATACATTTTCTAAATATTATGTTTAAGAATACAGCCTCTAGAACCATGAAACAACTCTTGTAGGTGTGTATTATGTATATCTATACTTCGAAACATCTTAGCCACGTAAATTTATAACATAATTACAAATCTTTGCCTATAAACGCGAACAAGAAATAAAAAATTGTAAAAAAAAATATCATTCTTTCTCCCAAACTGAAGGAAATACCACATGGTACTCGTTTTATTCTTCGAAATATACACCCCATCCCTTCTTCCCTTAAAATTATTATAACCAGACAGGCGCACAACAATTCACCGATGGATTAGCCAATAAAACACCCTAATAACTATCCCCTATTTATATCTACGAATCTCAATACTCCCTCCCCTTCTCTCTTTGCATATAAGCTTAACTCAGCGAGAAGCAAAACAAACGATTATCGACACTTACATCGTCACTTTATACTCAAATCGCGCTCTCTCTCTCTCCCTCTCTTCTCTCCTCCTCCTCCTCTGCACTTGCGGAGTACCGGAAAAATCGTGATTCTCGCGACCGGCAACGGTCGTCGGTCCGTATAATGTTTAAGCACATAGCTCAAGCGACGTGGGAAACTCCTATAAATCAGCTGCTTCACCTCTATACACAACCACCTATCTTCTTCTTCTTCCTCCTACTTTTTCTTCTTTTTCTTCCTACCTCTCTTTTTTTTCCTCTTTTTAGCTCTTGCAGACTCTTCTTCTATGATATCGCAGCTGTAGCTAAGCTTCTCTCTCTCTCTTCTAATCATACTAAAATATACCTATATGTGGGCGAGGCAGATTATCCTTGTCGTCATCACATGTCATTATATTCGTCGCGTTTGCAAGTGCAAAGATATATGTATATGTAATTACTAAACGATGAAAGGCTTGTTTTCAATTGCGTATCGATTATCCGCAGATTTTCAACTGATTTATAGATTTATAAGTGTCGTCTTATCTTTCTTCACCTTCATACATACAGTTGATTTACATCTTAGATTATATGTATAAAGCTCGACTCATCTTTTTAACAGTCGTTTAATTTAAAGATTTTTTTTTCTTAAAGCTTGCGGCTTTCAACTGATATATACCGTAACGCACATGTGTATGAATATACTGCATCCCTTTACTATACACATACGTGTAGCTATATCTATATAAATACGAAAGAGAAAAATGTGAGGAGAAAGAGGAAAACAGCACACGCGTGCAGATGCGCGAGCGAGCCGACGAGTAATTTGAGTCTCTTTGTATGGCGATATTATGATGGGTTTCGGTTAACTTCTGTAAGTGAATGGATCGAGTAAACGCTGTAATTTCTATCTTTCTCCTTTTTCTTCTTCTTCTTCTTTACTTTTTATACCTTTCGCTGAGTGATATTAGTTTGAAAAGGACTTTAACAGATCTGAGATTCTGGGCTTTTAATAATAACTCATGCGTGTGAAATACTTAATTTTATCGATACAACACTTGTTATATAAATCTCGTTTTATTTTTTTTTTTTTATTTTGAATATGTTATACTGTAAAATAATATGCATACATATAATGACTATTTCAACGAATGATATTTAAATGACACAAATACGTCAATAATAATAAATAAATAAATAAATGCTATATACTATCATTTTTCTCTTTTTCTTGATCGACATTGCAATATTCAAAATAACAAGGAAAATTATAAGATAACCGATAGTGGTTATTCGTCGATTTCCTAAAAACACCATCGTAAATTCCCATCTATACTCTATACAAACCCTCTTTCCTTCCCCCCTCCCCCTGCCATATCCATACAAAAATGGAAATTTTAATTCGCTTATAAAAATAGAGTGATTCTCGCGAAGCTAAATCTTATCCGATCAAAATCTATCTGTATATTTTCCTAGATGAAAAAAAAAAAAAAAATCGGCAACCCATACAAATTTTCTATATAAGGCAGAAGACGGCGGCGCCGTCGATTATCATTCCTATGTAATACATTGTACAAATGCAAGTGTTTTCTTATACTATACCTATCGAAATGTTGTACTCCTACCCTTACCCCTCCTTGCGGTGAATAGTACTATAAATTCTCTTTTCGTCGATTTTCAAACGCAAGCGAAGTAAAGGCAAGCACGGGTAAACTATATATAATCGTCACTCGAAATACAAAACTCGCTTCTTGTAAACGCGAGAAGAAAAAATTTTCTGTATACTCTTTATAAGCTAAGCTAGTATACGCTTGTGCATATTCATTGGGCGTATAAGGATGAGCATAAAATTGCTGCTTTTTTTTAGCAGTATACATCGTATCGACGAAGTGTTTGTTTATATAGGGATATAGAGCTGTCAATATAAAACCTGGCAAGAAACATCATTTTGATGGTAAATCGAACATCGAACTCAAGCTCGCTCTTTCTCTTTCTCAACTCACGAGAATTATTTGCCCACACTCTGTATATTCTGTGGGTTACCGTAATCCATTTTTCAGCATGAAACTTTTCAAGCTTTACTTCTCTTTCCTCTTTTATACCGATTTTATACATATTGAAGATCGGATATCGATCAAAGTTCATGTCTTTTTCTTTTTAGATGATTCTAGACTTGTAGGTGATTATTAAAAAGATAAATAAGTTATGTTATATTCACATGTATGGCAAAAAAAAATTGAAGTCATAAAAAATCGTCTTCTATTTTCAAAATTAATACTCACACATATACAAGTTAAAAAAACAAGTATTCAATGCGATTATTAAAACTAGAACTAAAAAGTAAAATTAAAACCGATTTCACGATTGAAAAACCCCTTGGATAAATTAAATAATTAGCGATAATAAATTTCATTAAAAATAAATATTCTTTATTAAAAGCCAAAAAAGAAAAAGAAAACAACAACAAAAAAGTATATTCACGTCATACACATCACTCACATATACAACGCGCTAATGAATAGTCGATATGTAAGCTTAGACTTTCTTAGACTTGCCATCTCAGCACTTATAGAAATACACGTCACCCTAAGAAAGAGAAAGACATACCTATTATAGTTATATCTATGCAAAAGATAGGCAAAAATCGCGTTTGCTTTGGTCCGCTTATACATTATGTTGCCGGTTAAAAGGTATCATTTATCGATCGCCAGTTACGAGTATACGTGGAGAGTGTACTATATATATCGTAAAAGCTCGTATAAAGAGAGAGCTAATGGACGCAGTCACTGTGTCGGCGGCGGCGGCGGCGGTATTGTGTCCCATCTGAAAGAGCAGCCGCTCTATTGCACCCCTATTAATAACGATCGTGATCGGCATGCTCCTGTTATTTGTTAATGCACACCCAGTATACTTGTTGCACAGATCTACCTATATATATATATATATATATATATATATATATATATATATATTTAAGCAGAAAGAGACTGGCCGCGTGTACCTAATAACTTGCTCTTTCATTCTTTCATATATTGTATGTACATACGATCCAAGCCTTTTACCTGAGATATATCCTCTCATCTGTACTATGTTTCGCAGCTCTTTTCGTCATCAAAATCACTTTTACCTCGCTCTAAAGAATCTTTTGATCCTCATACGCAGAATCACAGGGATCATATCGTAACACCCAGCTTCCGTGTATACTATCACAAGTCAATATCGCGACGTTACGCCTCCACCGCAGCCTCTCCTTTTAAAAGAAAAAAAAAGAAAAACTAGCACAAACGATTCGCGAGTGTTACCGAGCTATTGCAAAACGTTGACAGGAGCGATCTGTGTATGTGTGTGTATCCATCGATTGAAATAATATAAAGCTGGCCTCACGCTCTCTCCAAGAAGAGACAGTCAGAGTTGTCTTATTAACGAGCAACTCGCACGTGATAATTTTCAGTCCTCATGCTCTTGTTCTCTCTTTCTTCTCACTACACGACATATATATATATATATATATATATATATACACACACACACACACACGTACGTCACCTCGTACTCTTACATCAGTCTGATGTACGAGTTGGAGTTATGTATAGGTATAAAGAGGTCCTCTCTCCCGTTACATATGATACACATAATATATGTACCACGACGATTTCTTGGCAGAGATCCTCTTTCGCATATATTACACGTCACACTCCCTTGTCGAGTTCTTTTAATTTTTTTAATGTAGTGCAACTTACGTTTTGTATCATATGTAGGATTGGCTTGCGTTTTATCGACGAGATCACAGCTTCTTCTATAAGCGATGGATCTTTTTCACGCTCGATCTGAGTCTATGTATATATGAATTGGTGCAAGATTATCGATGACGAAATGTGCGTGTACAATATGATGAGCTTTTATATAAAGAGACAAATTATTTTTGTTTAATGAAAAAAAAAAAAAAAGATTAGCGAATTTTTTAAAATAAAAATTGTTTTTTCAAATTACAAGCAAAGAATTTTAAAAGCCTAATCTTCACGCGCAAACAGGTCATCGTGTTTTACTTTACGCGAGATCTGATACTCCGCTCTGGTGCTGATCGAGCTATAAATTAAACTTGTCAACGCTTTCGTCAAAAATATGTGCACGATATGCAAAGTTTTATGTGTCAGAATGAAAAGGCGCGGTAAAAAATCATATGTGTAAAGTGTGAAATGCAAAAAATTTTTATTAATAGTAAGAGCAATGACTATAATTACATAAATTTAACACTAATCTAATTCTTAAAATAATTATTCCTATTTATAATTCAAACAACTCGAATTATTACATATATTTTAAATAAATTTAAATTTACATTTAAGTAAACTACGTTAACACATAGTATTTGTAGCTTTAAGCTAAAATTGAAGAGATCAAATAAAATAGTAGCATATAATTCGTCTGTTAGAAATTAGCCATGTATACCTCTATATACATGAGTGTAGATGCATAAAGAATGAAAAACTGTTGAAACTGGATATAGGCTCTTTCTCACCCACAAGTTTGCTGAAGGAGCTGGTGTAGAGGAAAAGAAAAAAAAGAAGGGGGAGAAAAGGTTATATAGTAGGAAAGTGCCGACAAGATCGCAAAGAGAAGCGCACACATAGGCCTAGGCGCAAAGCACTGGAGTCTTGCTAGAATACGAGCTAATGAATTATCGCTATCTCAAGGATTCCACGTTCACGGCGACTTGCGATTTCTCTGTATATGTGTATATGTATATGCACATTATAAGAAACGACGTAAAATCAGCTTACCTTGTGAGCCGACAACTGTGTACCTACGTCTATCTGTTTGTGTATGTGTGTATGCGTGTATATGTTTTTCTCGTATCAACGGATCATCGGACTTGCGACGGGATCCGGGATTTAAAGTTCACGAGTTCACGCGTGTTCTCTCTCTCTCTCTCTCTTTCTCTATCTTGAATTTGCTGTATTTTATACATGTAGGTATATGTTGTGCGTCGGAGTTGTAGGACTTTGTAGGACTTGGACTATGAGGAATTTGGATGTATTGCATTTAACGGTTGTCGTTGTTGTTTAACTATTTTGTAAGAAAAAAGTTTATTTATTTATTTATTTTTTTTTTTTTTTAAGAATCCACGTGAAATTTTTCTGCAAGTTCGCAACGTAAGTGCCTCTCTTTTGATTACCCAAAGTAATAAAAACGTGGCAAAACTCTTTTAATTTATAATAATTTATAAGCTCAGACTTAGGTCTATTAGGGGCAAAAGTTAAGAAAATATAGTTTATCAGTTGTTTGACCATTTGTCAATATTTGTATACTCTACATCGAATAGATTATTTTGAAGTAGAGATCTCGGTGTGGCTTAGTCCTTCGGATGTTGGTTTTGGAATCTACAGGTAGTGGGTTCGATTTCGACGTTCGTCGTACAACATTCAAATTCAAGCTGAAGTATGCTTAATAGAGTATTTTGAAAGGCTTTAAAAATAATAAATTAATAAATATTGTAAATTTTCTGTTTATTTTCTATTTTTTTTTTTAAGTAAAGTGTATTAAATTTTGTTACAAGAAGGAAAAAAAGAACAGGATAGCAAAATAGATTTATTTGTAAAAAGAAACTCAATAAAAAGAATCTCTCAAATAATTTTCACAACCAGGTAAACAATGAGAACGCTTGAGCCGCATTCATCTCACTAATCATAATTTTCATGCCTTTATAATACTAATAAAAATAATACCTTACATTTAATTTATTAGTTTACTATATACATCATTTTGCCAAAATAAACTCCATCCTCTATAAAGATATATTATAAATATCAAATATTACAATCAATCCTTTCAACATTAAGACGAATTTCAGTTGATATACGCAGGTGCTTAATGTTCTGTGTGACATGAGAAGATACTCAATCACTTGATGTAGTATTAATATTTTTCAACGTTTATACTATCATTACTCGCTTATGTAAACATATACCTCGATACAAACATAATTTTCTACCAAATCCTATTCTTTCACTTCGTCACGTGTCCATTACATATAATATCGATATTCACCGATCACAAATCCTCTTTGCATCTTCTCTTTGACGCATACAAATATGCGTAACCAAGCATAAGAAGAGTACTGTTTACTCGTCACGAATCGCCTCAAAAAATAATAGCAAAAAGAGACACAAGATGTTTTCCTGATCGTATGTATACGCACGTGCGTCATATCAGAAAGATCGGTAAGGCGCATCACGAGGATATTCAACGATCACAAACTGGACACCTTAGCCCTGGGAAATCGTATAAGATTGTAAAACGGTAGTTTTATTGCTGCGTGATATAAGCTGAGGGATATATCTTCTCGTCGTCGCTTTGAATAATCGAGTTAGTGATATAATCTTAGAAGTAAGGGTGGAAGTTGTTGCTTTTTTTTGTTGTTTCCATGTTAGATCTCTCTACTCGTCTAATAGTGAACGTTTTATCGCGAGAGCTATTAATTGCAATTTACGAGGCGAGGTTTAGGACATTTTGAGTTTTTACTGACTTTCCCTTTGCTACAAGTATAAGTGTCTGAGTTTGAGAAAAAGAAAATACTTCCGTGTCATCTCTGCTATAGAGCATAATATAAGATAATCGTAAGTTGATTGATAATAATCGTATATATATTCAATTTATTTTATTGTTTTTCCAGTTTAGCGACACTAATCTTTAACAATTATAAACACGAGTCATCAAATTACACAAAAGAACAATAATAACAAATTTTTTTTTAATCATTACAACAATCTGTTTTATTTACGTAACATAAATTGAAATAGAATACCTATATCAATACGAAAAAAGAAAAAAAAAAGAAGAAGAAACATGCATACCAACATAAATCCAGACAAACAATCTCGATAAAAACCAAATCACGATAGTCAAGCGGATGCAAAAGAAAGAAAGAAAGAAAGAAATAATGTAGTGGTGTAAAACGAGATTTAGCTTTCAGAGAAAATCCGTCAACCAGTTAAAGATACACAACTGTATGTACCTATATGTATGTATGTATATGTATGTGTTTGGAAAGGAAGGGAATACGAGCGCGCGCGCGCGAGCGATCAAGTGCGTAAGTCCAGTAGCCGTTGGTGTACCTATATACTTCTCGCGTCCGGCATACATCACTTATTTATCTCTCCTTCCGATATCAAACTCTCGCAAAGGCACGCGGGCGCGCGTGAGAGAGGGAAGCTGTTTGGCATGTATAGATATATATAGTATATATTATATGTACCGCGGTTACTGCGCTTCGAGGAGAACCACTTGCTGCGGGTATAAAATCGACGTGCTGCTGTCAATTTTCCGTTTGGTGTAAGACACACAAGTGAATATTGGTGGATTTGATATTATTCTGATGTATAGATGAGAAAAGGGGTTGGCTTGCAGTAGGTGAGTTAAAATTGACTATATTAATTATGAATTTTCAAAGATTTACCGATCACCTAAGAATTTCGCAAAAATCATCCGATCCAAAATGTCCAACTTACTATTTACGTAGTAGCTCACGCATATAATATCAATGGTCATTATGTCGTTATAAGCATCATCCCATACCTGATGCTCCTTTAAATCAATCTATGCATATCATCATTGATCGTCACCTGAAATCCAAATATTATACACCCTCACAGCTATACAGTCTCAACCTTCTCCTATTTCATACTACGCCCCGTGCCGACATTGACACTCGCTAAGCTAGACGATACCTACACCTACATGTATATATAATAGATATACACTAGCCGCAAGGCGCAGGTATAGGTATACACAGCCGAGGCAGCGATACAGGATATGATCTGACGTACGGCGAGCAGAGTCGGCAATTTCGCTTGTATAGAGACGTGGGCTGTGTCGATAGTCGATAATTCCTCTCTCTCTCTCTCTTCTTTTTCTCTTTTTCTTTTGCTTGGAAACATCGAGCTTTATTATTAATTTAACGCCACAAAAGTATCGAGCTATAGGCTATACAAGTATATAGAAGGGATAAAAGCTTGCTTCTAAGTTGTTGCGGTTACACGGCTTGTTACGGAGAGTCTCGCGAGAAAGATCGGTCGAACTATATGAAAGAGGTAGTAGCGAGTATACGTATCGCCTCGTTAAATAATAAAAGAACTCGCGATCGCGGTAACTTTTTTTTTTTCATCTTTCCTTTTTTTTTTTTTTCTTGTACGTAGTACAACTTATAGAAGCAGCAGTAGAGTGTATTAACAACAATAATTGCGGTAATAGCAAAAAGTGGCGATTGTTTTGCTGAAATATTATTACGATATATTCGTATGGTGTAGATGACGATAGATATGTGTGTGTGTGTGTGTTCTTTGACTGTGCGCTGAATCGAGCTGTATATTTGTAGTTGGTACAGCGACGTGAAAGATGAAGATGTTGTCATTTTCAGGTCTTTTTACCCGAAAGTCATGCTCGATACATTTGTGATCGGTGTTCTTACAGGTCACGAAGTAACTGTCTTTTTGTATAGGTATCTATATATTATCCATTAGATGTGTAGGCACTTGTAGTTATACTTTTCTTTCGGCTTATATATATATATATATATATATATATATATATATATATATATATATATAAAGAAAGTCTTGTAAGAGATCAAGTTACGTAAGCGTTTTTCTAACGTAATGAGATGAAATGCTTGTATTACTAATAAGGCTTTAAAACTTACTTACCCCACCCGCATCACCTTTTATCTTTTGATCGTTTTTAAAATTTCTGTTTGATATGAACTGTTTAAAATTGATTTTATTTTTTTTTTTTTTAACATTTAATTGATAACAAAATATTTTTGTTTCAATATGAATCAATAAAAAAAGATTCTGTTTGTACGTTACTTTTGTACAATTTAAAAAAATCAAAATAACACAATATTATTTTGTAGGATTTTCCAGCAAAAGTAAACATTTCACAATATTATCAAAGTGAATCGAGAATCGTGTAATTTATTGGCCACATTGTATTCCATAATAGAAAAATCTATCGATAAAATCAAACTTCCGACAACATCAAACGTAGTTTGTGCCTCTTTAAAAAAAATCACATCAAAGTCAAGCCGAATAAACATCAAAAAAAAAAAAAAAAAAAAAAAAAAAAAAAAAAAAAAAAAAAAAAAAAAAAAAAAAAAAAAAAAAAAAAAAAAAAAAAAAAAAAAAAAAAAAAAGCTATTTTTAATCTGCGGTGAAACAAGTAAAAAGACGCACCCCTCGTGATGAAGATTCTTAATATATGATAAGACGTACAATTGCTAATTATATATATATATATATATATATATATATATATATATATATTGCAGCTCTGATGTTTGATTCTTATTCGTGATGTATATTACGACACTGCGTGTATAAACGTTTGCCGACTTATTGCGTGGACCTTTTTACACCGTAAAAGTGGTTTTTGTCTTGCGTGTCTCGTCACTTTCTTTTATAATTTAAATTTAAGTAGTGTAAAAAATTACAATTTTTTGAGATAATTAAAAATGTATCTTTGATACATTTCATGATAGGTAGATCTATAATTTAATTTTATGATAAAAAATTTACTGATAGTCGATCGATAATAATTAATCCGGTCACGATTTTGCAAAAATCTGTTTACATCAATACTAAACTCGATTGCGTAAGATACCCTTTTAGAGCGACATTGTAAGTTCAAAAAAGTTAAATATTTTTCAAAACAATAACCTTATCGCCCAAATCATCTGACACGCAAATCAGTAAAAGAGAATAAAAGAGAGAGTAAATGAAATGAAAAGTCTTCTCTCGCATGTCGCTCACGCGAATTTCTCTTTCTCTCTCTTCCATTTCTAATGTATAATGGGTGTATGTGTGTTTGTTTATGTGTCTATATATCGGCTGATTAATTGTCACAATAGGGCAGCTACCGTCAGTGCTCACTCTCCCTTTCATACATGTTTTATACTTACTAACTGAAATAAATCGTGTGTGTGGGGGGGGGGGGTCGTTTGATCTTTTCCGTTCCGCAGAGTTCTCTCGACGCCTCGCTCGGTTATTCGTATTCCTTGTTCCGCCCACGCATCCAAAAACTAAAACTCCACACACACATACACATTAGAGAAGCCTTTGTTTTAAATTTTGCATTACACAGCGCGTGTGGGAAACAAGAGAGAGAAATAGCCACGATTGCTCCTATATATGCTATTGCTGGCGAAATACTGTAGAAAGCTCGGTTTCTTTATTGAAAGTATATAGTATATAGGTAAGAAAGAGATTTGGTGGTTCGTTAAAATGAAATTATGGTTTGGTTAACTTTATTGACATCTTGGTACTTAAGTTTATCAAAGCGAGTTTTTCACACGTCATTTCGACTTTTTCACACGTTTGATTGGTTTTTTTTTTTTTTTTTATTTTTATTTATTTTTTGTGTAACTTGTAGGTTTATCGGTATACAGATTAATAGTAAATTTTACTTTCGACTTTTTTTTCATTTTAATTTCTTTCTCTCTTTTAGAGCGCCATTTAATCGCACATGAAAACGACGTTAAATGTCAAATACTTGTGATCAAATCTAAAAACTTATTGCTAAAAATATTTATGACATGCTTAGGATTAGCTTTAATTATATTGCGAAAGCTCAAAAATATAACTTGCACTTACTTTCTCACATGGGTTACGTTATCGATACCTACAATTACCTTCCTAACTTTTCTAAAATATTAAAAAAAAAACAAACAATTTCCATTTGACAAAATATTCTAAACATCGATTATTCTAAAATTAATTTCAATATTAGAACATATCGCGTTAACACACCAAGTAAATATACAAAAATACAAAAAAAAAAAAATACCAAAACAATAAATCTCATAATTTTTTCTTGATTTCTACGTTATATATCTCTTACAACTTTACACGCTATTAAATTGCAGTAGCACTATTATAGTTTTACTTTCCTTAATCGTAACTCAGACTTTATATTATGAACAACCAACAAACAAATCCTTCAACACCTCAAGTTCTTACGTCTCACCATAAACTCGAAACAGCAAGTTCAGCTCAGAATTTCGTTATAAACTTGTCGCAATTAATTGTATAAGCAATGATAAAAAGAAAGAAAATAAGTAAGGAAATAACTTAACTTGCTCACCGTTTCCGTATCGGCAATCGTAAAGCAGAGTAGCCGCACGTACGTCTGCAGAAATCACCAAGGAATCTCATTTTTCTCGTGTTGTAGGTACATCTAGGTAGATATTCTCGTCGGTGTCTCTCAGAATCTTTCATGGACTCATTAGTCGAGCAGAACGACATATATATATATAACGTCCGTCACTCTATACACAGATCTTATACACTTCAGTAGTTTTCTCAACCACAGAGTCATATGTATGTCAGCTGTTGTGGGGGGGGGGGGGGGGGACCCTAACACCTTATCTCTCTGTTTAATTAAAATGTAGATACGTAGATAGGTTTATATGTGAGGATCAACTGTAATGGCATAGCTAGATTAAATAAGAGGTGAGAAAAAGTATGGATATCCTGATCCGTGTCTGTGATAAGATTGAATGTGTTCAATAAAAGCTGGACTGTGACTCCGAACGGTTAATTTGAGATTCTTCTGACAAAATTATTGATACTGAAAAATAGAGCTTTACAAGGGCGGTACCTCAACTGAAGCTCGCCACATTTACATCGGCATGCCGTGAAAATATTGCCTGCCGGGTTAATTTTACGGTATTATACTTGGCTCTCATGTGGACGAGATGCGTTTATGAGCAGGATTGGTATATAAGTAAGAGAAAGAGAGAGAGAGCGAGAGAGAGAGAGAGAGAGAGAGAGAGAGAGAAGATAAGCTCGCGAGTCGTGAGTTGCTGTGTAATTCAGCGGCTTTTATAAGTAAGCATATAGTGATATGGAAAGCTTGGAAGGTGTTGTAAAGATTAAAATTTATAATTATTGGTATTTCCCAATAATTAAAATTTATAGTGAATGATTTTAAGCTATATTTTTGGTTTGGTTATTCAACAAAATTAAAATAAGGTACAAGGCTGATATGTAGACGATCGATTTTTGTCGCTTGTAACCTGCTTATAATAAAGATCGGTTTATGGTGGATAAATTTTCAATTCAAGTAAGTTTATATTAGGAAAATTCAATTCTGTGTTTGTGTATATCATTTGTAGGTGGGATGGACTTTCTAAATGTCAATATCGATACGATTTTAAGAAAGTTTACATGTACCTACATCTCATAGATTTCTGTTAAGCAATCGTTCGATACAACGACGTCTGATAAAAAAAAAAAAAAAAGAAAAATCTTGGAGCCGAAATTTGATCGATAGCGATAGTTAATTATAACGAAATAAATATCACCGCTATTCTAAGCGGAAATGAGACTTCCACACACGTATAGTATATATATACACTCCCTCGCAAAATACGATTCCGATATAAATCACTTTCCGAAAACAGAATCGAGAACTTTGATATACCTACAAAACGCAATATATATGGGTACTCTTTATCCTTTACTCCCTTCCGCATCCCCATCAAATCTATACAGCTCTCATTTATGTATGTATGTACAAATCAGTTCGATACAAAAAATCCAGAGTAGGATAAAAAAAAAAGAAGAAAAGTTTAAGCCACCCAATTAGCATACACACGCGTGTGCGCACTCGCACAATAGATATATATATATATATATATATATATATATATATATATATATATATATATATATATATATACATATATGTATATCTAGCGCGAGCGCACGGCTGTTCTAGAGACTGCTCTCACTCTCTCTATCTCTCAT
>JAPYZE010003993.1:0-11843 GCA_030522805.1 Leptomastidea abnormis | reverse complement strand
AAAATGTACCACGCCCATTATTGTCCAACCGAAAATTCCTAGTCATCCCCTATACACAAACTTGGAATCAAATACATATCACTTCGATAGTGTGTCCACGTGCAACGTAGGGGACGTTACGTTTCTTAATTTATTGGAACCACGTACATACACCATGTAGAGAGAGTATTGCTCGCGTGTCCATGTCGTCTGTCGCGAGCGACCATATACCCGCTCTGTCCCTTCCTCTTTCCACGCAACTAATTTCCATAGGTACGAATGGTGGTAACCGGTGGTGACTCCCATCCCCCCTCACTCCCTCAATTGGTAACGCACGAATTTTCCAGTTAGACCCCCCTCTGGTTACCCAATGGTGAATTAAGAGTAAGAGAAACCCCCGATATTCGTCATGGTTTTCACCTCAGATTGTTAATTTCTCGATAACAGGGAAAAGTATAGACTTCTCTGGTTGTAGACCTTTTTCCAAGTTAACTGACGGAATAGAAGAAGAAGGAGAAAGTGGAGGGAGAGCCGTTTTTCACGGCGTAGCCAATTTGCGGGCTAAAGGTTGATGATTGATGGCGAGCTTGTAGTAGATGGGGGAGGAGGAGGGGTGTGGCACGAGAGAGAGAGAGAGTAACACCGGGCTACCCGAGTTACGCTGAGTTATATATGGGCTATATATATGTATGTGGAACGGGAAAATCGGGGCAGGACTATTACTACCGTAGACGACAACGACTAGCTATTTGTCGGGTGTATATGTTCATTGATTTCTCAATGGGCTTTTGGGGCTTTGCCTTTTCTGTCGACACAGTCAGAGAGTCTCTCCTTTTGTATTGTTCGCCAACTCGGACTGTTGTAATGGTATTTTTTGGAAAATTCGATTTGCTCTGATTTTTAACGTAATTCCTTTACGTTTCGGGAATCTTATTTGGCTCGTTTGACGTTAGATAGAAAAAGCGTATACATGTGTGAGTTGGGATATATCAATGCGTGTGTATGTCTCAAGGGAATGATAAATTGAAGTGTCGTATAAATATCTATTGATTTGTAAATTTTATGTTAACAAAGTTGCAGTAACAAATTTGTTTTCAATTTACAAATATATAAAAAAAAAATGAAGCTTAAAATAGAAATTAAATCAAGAATTGATTTTAAAAGATAAATGTGTCACATAAGACAAATTATTTAAAAAGTGTTCGTGACCTACGAAATTATAAACTCAAGTTGGCCAAATTTCAAATACTAAAGTGAAACATTTCCATCTTAAACTACCATCTTTGTAGCAACTGAAGTACAGACAACTTAGAAACTCACAAGTATCACTTCAACGTTGAGTTATATATACTCTCCAACCAATATATATCCAGATTGCCTACTACTCGAAACTCTCAAGAATTTCCGAAAAAAATCCATTAACATTATTTACCAAGCACTATCTTCTAAAGATTAACAAGCAGCCTATTCAAACTCAAGTAAACTAATGTCCATCAAGAAATTCTGTTCAATCTAAAAGATAATAGAACCTAGCAAGCATCAAAATGAGCCTTTAAGTATTAACGCAGCAGTAGCAACAGCCTTAGACGCACTTAGTCTTTAATGATTCTGCGTACGACAGGGAGACACACCTTCCATCCTAAAATGACCCAAATATATAACAATCTAAAATCAATCCCGAAATGATAGAAGCCTGATGCTTTTGTCTCTCACGATGGCCGCTTGCAGCAGCATCAAGCAACATACACATACATACACACAGCAAGTGAGCCTCCCGGATACAACATGGTCGTAGTAGCACACACAGAGAGAGAGAGAGAGAGAGAGAGAGAGAGAGAGAGACCTTATTGTCCAAGCCACGTATATAGTCAAGCACACGCGCTATATATATATACGAGAGAGATCATGCATATTCACGCGCGGCGATCCGATACACGACGCCGAGGGCGTCACCGTCGATCGTTCCTTCTCCTCCTTCTCCTCTCTACCTCACTACCCACCTTCCTTGTACTCTATTGAGGTGTCCCAGAGCTTTAGAGGGCTCGATAAACGGCTCTCGGTCAGCGTCGGTCAGCGGCGTTATTGAGCGAGCCTTGCCACGATTTTCGCGTACCTACACAGTATATATATTATTATACACCTTCCTCCTTTATTCCCCTATAGCTACCTCTAGCTTCCTGGTGTTGTTTATTTGATGCACCGAGGACCTACCCGACTTGTACGCTATGACCTCCATGAATAACCATGTGGTACGTGCCTTGGAGTCACGCGTGTCTCTCTTACTCTACCCCTTTTCACCCAACATCGCTCGTGACTCGTGATGCGAGATCGAGATTGCGGAGGTTTGCTTCCCTTACTCTCTTGCAGCTCATTCCGACACCTTATGCATCGCATTAGCGCGTATGCCTCTCTACTTTAGCTATACATACACATATACACGTACGAAGAATTATATAACAGTGGATATACACGGTTGACTCTGTGCGCTGTGAACTTGGAACGTTATTGCAATAGCTATGGTATATCTTATGAGCTCATGAATGGTAACCACCACTACCATCGTGTTGACTATTTAACCGAGACATACCAGAATAGCCGCTCACCGTGTATTACTACCTTCATTAAAAGTCCAGCTAGCTAGATTTTTTTATATATACGCTTTGGAATCTTATCTCTTGTGAATCCCACGACAAATAAAATTTCATGACACGAGGTGGATAATGGAAAAAAAGTAGCCCTTACCCCGGATTTTGCGAGTCTTATCAATCCGACATTAATGCCAGAAGAAGGAGAAAGTAAGTATAAAGAATACGCTGGGCGTAGACGGGCCGTTAAAATAAAAGTCGTCACGGGCATTGCATCGTTAAGCGCAGGGAAATCAGTAGTAAAGGACCACCACACCGCCTTCGCGAAATCGTCCGAAATCGTCCAAGGATAAAGGGATGAGAGGAGAAGGAGGGAATGGGGTGAAAGATAAGACGCTTGTGTGTAAGAAAAGGCAGTCTTCCGTCTCGACAAAGTCAGGAAGGGAGGAGAAAGGGAAAAGGAAGAGTCGAGGGATTCAAAGGGAAAGAGAGAGAGATTAAGGTATACCGCTGACTCGATGGTAGGAAAGGGGGAAGTTGAGTTGAGATGCTGGTGGAGCTCGTAAATCCCACGCGTTTCTCGCGAGGCTTTTGGCCCTTTGAAAACTGTTTGAGAGTGAAGTTGGAGAAGAAGAAGAAGAAGGAGGTGGAGAAAGTGGAGTTTGGTTCTTGCAATGCTCGCTGTTGGAATATTACGAAGGATTTGTATTATATAGATATATGTGTCTAGGTATAAGTCGAATGATGAAAGTGGATATAAAAGTGTTTTTTTAAAGTGTAGGTGGGCGTGTGAGTTTAAGTGGAGAAGTTAAATTGAAATTTGATGAAGTTTTGAAAAGAGAGTCTATAATTATATTTTTATGTTTTTAAATTTTGAATTAGGTGTTTTGATTAATCGGTTTAATAGAATATAGGGTGTGACATTGGGTTGGGACTTTATGTTAGCTGGTGATCTATCAATTTTTGACAGCTACAAGGTGTAAGCTTGAAGAATTAGTCTAATAGTTTCTATAATCCTGATATGGATCAATACTAAGGGAAACTAGTGAATTGAATTTTCAAGTGATTTATTTTGATTATGGATGATTATTGTATTTGAATTATAATTTACTAACATGCAATGTTATTTCTACTCTCGACACTACTAACTTTGTTTACGTTTTATCAAATTTACGACTAGGGCAAACAAAAATAAAAAGAGATATAAATAACTTAAGGAAAAAAAGCTAAAAGTGGTTTCTAGCTTGAGGATTTAAAACTCGTAAGTAGTAAGCACGTGGACATATTTATTTATACGATAAAAAAAGCTCGTAAGCGTTTTCAAACTCAAGGCGCTACGATATAGTGAAAATGTACCAAATGTTCGCGTGACATGAGAGTTTACGTTTCATCGAATTTTGGAGGACAGGTTTTCAAGGAAGTCGCCAAGCTTAAAGCTTTCCTTTAACGCTTTTTAAAAAGGATTGCGCGGGTACGCGTTCACATCTTAGCGTTTCGTTTTAGATTAAGAGTTTATTGATTCGAAAACTTCTTTTTTGTTTCTAGTTTTTTGTTTACCTCACTTTGAAGTCTTGTCGAGAACTTTGGACGTACCGGATACTTTCTTAAAATTTTAATTTTTTCTTTAAAAAATAGTTTCTTTTGCTTTACCAACCAAGGGTTTGTTTCGGACGGAATGAAATATTAAAGATTTTTGTTTTAGCTAGGCGTACGAAACTTCATTTTAAAAAAACGCTCCAAAGATTTTTATGAAAATTTAAGCCAACTTTCTTATAAATTTTTTTCTTCATGTAAAAATAAAGTTTTATCTATAACTTTTTTATAATTAAACTATATATACACTCAAGCACGAAAAGAAACTCAAAATTAAAAGTTTGAACTGACCTGTCAAGAAAAGTTTCCTACAAACCTATCGGTATACAAATCTTGAACTAATTCGCTTAATTCCCATCAGACTAACCCCATTATCTCCATTACCCTACAACATCTCAACCAGCTAATCAATAATCTTGACCAACACTATCCCCGTCCCATAACCCGTTCCCCAAACTTGATTTACCAACATAACACAAACAGAACAAACACAATTAGCGTATAGTTTGCGTTTATTGAAATGATCGAGTGTCTAGGGAAACACGATCAATCAGCTTTTCCTTTCTCTCTCACCTAACAAATATCTACCTAAAAAACATTGCCACACTACCATTACTAAACCTCATTTTTTACCGTAGCATACACACCTATATGGTAAAACTTTACAGGTCGATGAGACTCGCATAGTCGAGAGAGGGAGACAAATCCTCTAGGCACGCTTTACGTTTTCATCGTCGAGTTGCACCAGTAAAGTCGAAAGCGGTTCCATCAACGTCGAGGCACTCGTGCAGTATACGACGACGCACATGCAGTATATACTAGCAAAGCGCCGCTTCTCTGGCGTCTAGAGAAAAATTGAGAACACGCGTGCTTTGGCTGATAGATCGGCTACTGTCGCATGTATATCTACACACATATGCGAAAAACTAGTTGACGACAACGAATGAAGAGCCTGTATTACGGTTTCTCATGCGTTACTGGTTCTACCGTTCAATAACATCCCCGTCGAACTATACCGAGTACTATAGGCAATAGTCTGCATCTCATGGTTGACAAGCTACGCGTGCATGTTCCGGACATACATGTCTTCTGTGTGCGGTTGCACAGTGTCTTAACCCACTGCACTGTTTTCGACGTTTCACGAAATTTAGCTGGATGCAGGGATGGGTTATTGACAATAGTAAATTAGGTATAGATCAAAGTAAATACTATTATTAAATATGAAATTTTAAATTGTTTTTACTTCTAAAAGATTTTTGTCCTTACGAGTAAGATGAAGCTGTACAGGACTTTACGAAACGAATTTATTTTAAGATGTCGGAAATTGTTAGATGAGCACAAGCTAGTAGTCCCAGCTGCTGCGCGCATCGTTTGAGAGTGATGAATTGTTGCAAGCTACATGGATACGGTCATATAAGTTGATAAAGTATTAAAAGGCTAATTCAACTTTACGGTAATGTCTTAGCCTTCCTCGCGTGGCAGAAAAGTGAGTGAAAATGCAATATTTAATTCAAACTGAGCGTATAAAGGAAAAAGAAAAAGGAGATGCTTGATATCGAGTGCGTTCGACGTATTTCCTTGGGGGAAACGCGAATGCGAGTAGAAAAGCAGCAGCAACGTCTTCCTACCTATCTTGTATTTAATTATTGAATCGCGAAAAAGTCTTCTTGAACGAAAGCATATTGCTTTGTGCAAAGACGTATGAAAATATTATAGAGATATGTATTTGTGGAACAAATGTATTTTCGAGTGTACGATTCGTGAAATGGCACTTTTATAAATAAATAAAGCGGTAAAAAACTTTTGTCCTTTGTGATAGAGCTAGGAAAGATAGACTGTTGAAAATTTAATATAAGTATATCTCTTCATTTTTGTACAAACGAAAATAAAATTGTATGGATAGATTTTTAGAATAAAATCACAGAGAGGCAAGCGAAAAAGATACACTGAAGCGTAGATATCTTCTTATGCATTTTTATGCTACTATATCAAATTCTCTTCTTTGTATTATGTCTGCTTTACGAAATAATTTCTCTGACATACTTACCATAGATAGTCAAAGAAAAAAGATTCAAACATGAATAAAAGTTTGAAAAAATTCTTTTTCTTCCAAGTTTTGAAATAACTATTTACATTTACAACGATAAAATTTGTAAAAGAGCTACCTATGTATTCAAGAAACGACTTTACTGTAAATCAGCTCTGTTGATGCATTGCTTACATTTTTTATAAAACTCAATATACAACTGTCACAACAAAAACTTTCTCCAACTAGATAAAAAAAAATCTTAAGTATTCTCTTGTTTCTTCAATTAGGAAAAAAAGAAAAATACTTGCAGCAGTGACGAACTCATGCAAATTCACATAGGATCACAAACATAAAACACGCTACACATCCAATTCGCAAGAAAATTGAAGCGTTCGTCAGCGAGCGTAAAGCGTGACGCGTCGACTAAACGAGCTTGCGAAAGCTATACGCATATAGCTTCAACTATCCATAAAGTGAGACGACGAGGACGACGATGACGAGTGTATAGTGCCGAGAGAAAAGGAAAAAAAACAATAATGAAGGAACGTTTCAATCGATTGCCTCAGGGGCGCCACGTGCACATAGAACGCCTCATAAAAAAAGAGCGACGGGCGTCGTCGAGGCGGCTTTAAATGTCTCTCTTTCTCTTGGCGGATTGATCGCGGACACATATAAGCGGTTCTCTAGCATTGCGCTTCCTGTGTTTTTTTTTCGTACTATCTGACCACGCGGTTAGCTTAGCTTTTTGGAGCTTTTTTTATGTTTCATCTTTTTCTCTTTTTCTTTTAGGATATAAAGTTGAGATCGGTATATATACGGTAGGATACAGAGCCCGCAAAGTCTTTCGCCTTTTCCTTTGTCGCGGTCTTCCTGAAATGAATAATGCATTGGCTCAGTTGAATGGATTCCCGATATTATATATACCAGAACTATACGAAGGCGTTTACGTTGTGTCTAAGATAGAGTCGAAAAATAATAAACTCACGATATGACCGCTATTCTTTTTTAGATTCAACCTCGTTGTCAATGGTTTGCCGCTTTACTTTTACGATACCTATAGCCAATATTTCTAGTACAACGATGTCAATTTATATATCTACGTATTTCTGTGTTAACAAATTCTTTAAAATATCCAATTCTAAAACAAAAATGTCACTAAATAAAAAAAAATATATTATGCTTTGTAATATAAAAGATTCTTGAAATTGCAACCGCAAGAGGAAATGAGAACCGATCGTTTGTGTCCTCCACAAAGTGCATAAGAAACTAACCAAGTCTATGTATACCAGCAAAAAAAAAGATGAACGCGTACTTATTTATACGTGCAAGAGAGGCATATAAGTACAGAGAAGAAGAAGAGTCAGCGATGTGGTTAGGTCAAAAGCTTGACCAACCCAGCAGCCACATCTTTGGGATATATTATATATATGAGAGTAGAGTTATACACTAAGGGTTGGTTATAAGAACGCGAGCAGCCCGTGAATATTTAACAAGGGTCCGTGATAAGGGCTGCAAGAGGCTTTAGTTATGCTGGCTCAAATCAATGTTGCAGGAACAGAAGACTTTGTGTGTGTGCCTGTGTGTATGTACGAAGAGTTAACGAGAATGTATGCGTATACATACTTTACTTTTGAATTTTGAAAGTTACGACGAAGATTTAGGGAGGGAGAAAGGATATCTTAGTTTGGTACTGTTCGACGATGCGTTATTCTTCAGTCTTGTTAGATATCACTTTGGTCTTGCTTTGGAGTCTTCGAAAATATGACCGAGAAAAAGTTTATTCAAACTTAAGAGAAATGCCGACGATGCATTTACATATATTCATGTATGTATATATGTATGTATGTAGCAAGGGTGTTTTTCCCAAAATTAACTTCGATCGTTAGTCAGAAAGAGAGAAAGAGAGAGACTACATCCCGCACTTATGAAATTACGCCGTAAACATCGAACACCGTAAACACCGAAGCCGCGTGGTAGAAAGTAATTATATGTAAACACGATAAGGAATGTCCGAGTGGATCTCACTCTGAGCTATGAGACACGAGCCGTTGCTGGAAAGTTTTGAATATACATACACTAACGTATACAAGCCTATGAGGTTATATCATCCGACCTGATTTTAACTTTGAAGTGTGAGTTGTGTGGGTGTATATTTTTGTTGGGATAGCACGTTAGATTTAAGTGGAAGCTGTTGTTTCTTTAAGACTTGTAACTTTTTTAAGATATCAGAGGTTCTTTATTGCACAGAAAAATTAAGTTTTAATTTTTTAATGATTCATAATAAAAAATAAAAAAAATCTGTTTAAAATTTAAAATTCTAAACCATAATTTAATTTTAAAAAAAAGTTTCCGAAAAAAACAAATCAATACTAACGTAACTTATAAAATTATCCCTCGCAAACAAGTGCAGCTAGAGAAGAAAGGGCCGTTCGCGTGCGGGACGTAAGCCGGATGAAAAAAAAGAAAGAAGAGAAAGAATAGCATAAAGCGACATGAATTTGCATTTCTTCGATTCGTACTCTCGGCACTTTCTTTTTCTCTCCCTACGTTCGTCCGAAATAGCATTATATTGAACGACAGAAGAAAAGGGGGGAAAAGTTCGACCGAGTGCACACGCAGTACTTACTATTGCTCCAAGCAAAAAAAAAAAAGGAACAGCTCCTTCGTACTAACGACAAGGGTATACGTATATAGAGCGCACGTGTAAGAGTGGCCTCTTTCTCTCGATGTTACTACTTCAGCCTTCTCGAATATTAATGGGTTCTTGCGCTTCTCCTAACGTCTCCGTCGTCGCATCGACGCCGGACCTTTATTTTTTTCGCGCTTCGACTAATGCGAGAAATATGCGAAAGCTCTTCTTCTACTAGTGGCCTCCTTTTCTTCTTTTTTTTTTTACTTGAATCACTTTCTTTTTTTTTTTATCGAACTCTTTTCTTTCTTCCGTATAAACGTGAAATCGAGGCTGTCGATGCCAGCTGTACTGAGCGAGAGCCTAGGGCATGTTCCACAGCATGCTACGAGCTATTTTCTTTTAGTTTTCGAATTTTTCGGAGATTGATTTTGATGTTGGTTCTATCGTGCTGCTTGCTTTTTTTTTCTTTTTTTAACAACTTCTGGTGCTTGAATAGATTGTTGTTGATTTTTTTACGGACAGAAGACTGATTGCTTTTCTAGCAAACATGATATAAACGATCTTATTAATTCAACAAACCTATGTTTTTTTCATTAAATATTTGCAAGTAAATTCTGTTTCTCGATTTCTCATATTTCGCCAACGTAAAACATACATATATTTTTAGTTATTATTCAGCTTATTTAAAGTACCATAATTAAAACGCATTAAACTACTCTAATCACTTACTAACTAAAACAAGCTCTCTTGCATCAGTAAATAAATAAACAAAACAAAAAAACTTGATAATAACAGTGGAAGAGCATTACGTGTAAAAGCAGCAATTTAATTAGAGCACACCCGAATCATAAATGCTAAAACAAATGCAGAGTCCAAAATGCGCTTGAATTCCAAGCGTACACGCTCGGATGCTTTGGAAGCTATATATACTGTAGAGTTGCATGCGAAACTTCGCCCCGCTAGCTCGAATTTACCGTAATTACGTCGAAAAATACGAAAAATCGGTAAAAGTTGGCAACGTATAAAAAAATACCTTTTCCCTTGGAACTTCCCCCTTTTTATTTAGCAAATAAACGAAGCGACCACGTTTTACGAAGGCTTTTACTTCCTTTCTTTCTTTACAGTCAGTTCTAAGAGCTAAGTATTTTTTTCCGCGCGAAAAGTTATAAATATTTAAAGTTACTTTTGACTAGATGCTTATTGCCAGCGCAAGGCTTTCTAAAGAATCTCCAGCGTTTACGTGATAAAGAAAATACATCTTAACTTTAAACTTGAAATATTTCTTTATTCATAAACTTACAACTCTAAAACATACTTTTCCAAAATTTCTATCGCGAAAAGTATTTTTAAACAACGATTCAAAGTATGAAATGTTTACATTACTATTAATATGAAAAATACAAAATGCACTACAATTCCATACCAACAGAATATTTGTTCATCTTGCAAATATCAAAACTCTTGTACCTAGTATCGCATAAACAAGGGCCCACGGAAACGCTCAAGCAAAGTTCAAATTCTCCCAGATTTACCGTCAAAACGAAATACGAACCCCAGCCACATTGGCGCAAACATAATTTTAACGCGAGAATTTTAGTTATTCTCTCCTCCTCCTCTTCTTTCTGCTAAAGCTCAATGCTCTATGTAGCGCGTGCGTTGCAGGGCCGCGGTACACTGAGCAGCTGCTCGTGATTGTTCGTGAGGCGCCTATTTCTCGGCCAACTATTTTCGACTCCAAACTTCCGGCCAATTTCTCAGCTTGCATACATATACTGGATGGAAAAGCAGTCGCAAGTTTCGCGTTTCGCTCTTCAAAAATCGATCCCTTTACAGCACAACTTGAGCTCTCTCGTTTTTAAAAAAAAAATGTACTTTCACATATTCCATCCATTTGCAAACGTCAAATGCAAGGATACGAGTTAGTCTAGTGGTAGTTTATCCTGAAAACACAACTTCCTTTCTTCATTCCAAAATTTACCACGGATATTATCGTTGAATATGAATACCTTGGTTTCCCATGGTCCGTTGGTTTCCCAACACTATGCACATGAATATCTATCGGTGTAGATGAAATTCATCTCGATCTTGCTAGTTTTTCGTTACGGGATACCGGTAGCGGCTTGCTGAGCCAAAGAATCTTTCTCTACAAACACGAAGACTTGAGAGAGAAACGCGAGAGTTTGCTAGTCTCGTATAACGATCTACCAGCCGACTTTCGCTGTAGTTACATTGTGCGAAAGTAATATTCGTGAGGTATATATAAGAGTATGCTACGCGCAAAAGTTGAACTTGCCTACGAGAGAAAGAGAGCGCGAGTGCGCGTAAACGCCAGTACGTAAAGATTACCGGAAAGTTGGCCTAAATTATTTAAAGGGATAACGAGTCAGCCAACAAAGTTTCTCTCACGCGTTTTCTCTTTCTATCTCTTTCTTCTATACTACCTCTCGTCGCACTTAGAGATTCAAGACTTACTCGATGATTTATACAACTACTACTACTACTACCTTTTAGACACGTATACGCAGAGCGTAGGTCTTACAACTTCTTCGGGTCCTTTCGTCAAGTTTGAAAATAGATATTTCATTAGAGGCAAAAATTAAATACATATGATAACTTTGCTATTTCAAACATTTGAGTCTCACTTTTGTGCATACATGTATATTTTCTTGTACCGGCTCACTTACAACCCCAAACTTTGTTTTAATTACAGCAAAACATACATCAAGTTTCTTACAGCCTTCAGGTTTTTTGTTTTTGTTTCTAAATCTTTAAATCTTTTGTGTGCAATACTTCTATCTCCACAAGAATAATAATCTTAAATAACATAGTTTGCAAAGATTTAATAAAAAATATATTTCTTTTTTGAACACTTTTCTTATTTATGGATGCATTTAAATGTTAATTTAGGATAAGATTCTCTGTCACTATATTGATGACTACACACATTTTATTCAATATAGCTCTTAATGTGTATCAATATAATTATAACTGTTAGCTCAATAATTTTTGTAAACTTTGGTTTACA
>JAPYZE010003992.1:0-12704 GCA_030522805.1 Leptomastidea abnormis | reverse complement strand
ACACACACACACACACACACACACACACACACACACACACACACACACACACACACACACACACACACACACACACACACACACACACACACACAAATCTTTACCTCACGTGCTCACCTGAGGATAGGGCCTCATCTTCATTTATCATTTATCTATTATTTTGTTCATTACGCGAGTGATATATATATTTTGTAAATTTTATTTTATTTCGTGAGTGAACTGGCGACCGTGAAAAGTCAATAAGGTTACAACTGGCGACCGTGAAAAGTCAAGAATGTTATAATAAATTTTGCATATCCGAGCAGTAAGGACCTTCAAATCCTTTCAATTATGAAATTAGGCCATCAAATTTTTCTCTTTTTCAAACTATTTCACCTGTAATATCTTTTCTAAAATAGATAGAAAAACGATTCAAAAAAGAGATTAAGGTACATAAAATAAGCTTTAATTTATTTTTTTAAGCAACTGAAAACATTGTTTAGAAGCAAAGTGAAAGGAGGAGCAAAGTTTAAAAAAATGAAATTATGTATTTTCATACTTTGCCTCCCTGTAACTTTGCTTCTAAACAATGTTTTAAGTTGCTTTAAAAAACAAATCAAGGCTAATCTCATGTACCTTAATCTCTTTTTTTAATCGTTTCTCTATCTATTTTAGAAAAAATATTACAGGTGAAATAGTGTGAAAAAGAGAAAAATTTGATGGCCTAATTTAAAGGATTTGAAGATCCTTACTGATCGGATATGCAAAATTTATAATAAGTATAACTTTTTTTCAGTTTACATATACTTATATGCTGTAAACAAAACATCGAGAGCTATAAATCCGTAAAAATCATAAAATGAACGGGATGGAATACACCGACAACCTACATTACCGACATTAGCGTATTTATTAATTTTGTGATAAAAACAAAGTAAAATTTAGCAAAACTTAAGATCATATGCACTTCCTTAAAATATTATATATCATATAAAAAAATTTCAAGTCATAAAAATGTTTGCATTCTAAAAAATTATTGCTCCAAAGTGTTTTGCTTTCTCAAAGAGAAAGCTTTGTAACGATGAAAATTTTCGATTTGGTTTTTTTAGTTTTCTCGACGTTTTGAAGGTTCCTGTTTGTTCGCACGATAACTTTCGAAGGAATAAAGATATCGACTTGAAATTTTGCACACATATTTGTTATATTTTAATTAAGAGCTGATTAAATTTTGGAAATGATCAGACCTTATTAAGGGTGTTTTTTCATAAAAAATGTATGTTTTTTTTATAGCAAAAAAACCGAATTTTCTAATATTAAGGGGATGGAATATATCATTATTAGTGTCGATAACTACTTTATTAACATTTACCGACATCCTGCAATTAAACTTTTTTTACACAAAAACGAAATAAAATTTAGGAAAATCCAAGATAATATGCACTAGATTAAGGCATTATTTACTATTGTACAAATTTTTAATTAATAATATTGCCGACACCCTAAAAAATTCTTGCACCGAAATATTAGACATATTTCGAAGCAAGAATTTTTTAGGGTGCCGGCAATGATATTAATTAAAAATTTGTACAGTAGTAGATAATGGTTTAATCTAGTGCATATCATCTTTGGTTTTTGATAATTTTTCAAAAATAATTATCGCATTGTTTACACGAATCCAACCTAGAAATATCCGTCATTTTAAAAACAACTGCGAGATGGCGCTTGACAGCCTTTTATATCGCGATTGCGGCCGGCGAGACGTGTGACTCGGCAGGCTAGCAGAAACATATTTACTTGGTTAGATCCGGGATTTTTGTTTCAGCGCAGTTAAAAAACAATATTTTAAAGGATGCAATTACTTGAGGTACCGGCTAATATTATCAACTTTGTCGGGTAAGCCAGTAAAAATCAAAGATATCGGTTCAAAAGATGACGATGCAGGTCTTAGAGAATATGAAATAAGTTTTGTAAGGTTATTCGACAAAATAACTAATGGTTCAAGGATCGAGTTTAATGAAACTGGCACTACATTGTATTACAATCCAGGATTACTTGCTGGCGGAGAAATTGATCACGAGTGCAGCTTACAGAGAGGCATTGATTAGTAAAACTGATGAACCTATAAAGGAAAATAAAGAATCATTGCTTAAAATAGCATCTGAACAACAACAAAAAGTACTACCTACAGAATCTGCGGGACCCTTAATGCTTCATTTACAGTTTTTGTTCATAAGTTAGCAACAAACTCAACAAACAATAATTTAGATTCTAACAGCTTGTACCCCTGTTAAGCATCATTCATCTAATAAGTTTAGTCAGGCTCCAAAAAATATTTCAAACAGCCTAATTTCACCAAACGTTAGTCCACAAGTCAATTCATCTATTAATAAGAATAGACAATCTTTTTTGAAGAAAATAGTGGCATTAAAATCTTGTAGTCCAACTTAAGTTAGAAATATCAATTAAGTTTTCAAAGAGTGTGCCGAGTCAGAACAGAATAGTGTATATAAATATAATAGCTTTACCAATGAATCATTTCCAACTCGAATAATATTAATAGTACTCCAACAAAAAATGAATCTGTTGAATCATTTTATTCAAATCAATTTCAGATATCAAATTTTTCAGCATCTTAAAGAACTATACAAAGTCCTATGTCACCTCTGTATTATAAATCCTTGTTGCCTTTTTGTAGCTCAATACAAGCTAAATCTTAAAATAAATTCAACAATAGCTCAATCAGTAATTTATCTTTTAATCAAAGCTTGACTAGTAAACCTAAAAGCTCTTACAATAATACACCTACAAATTCTAAAGCTTTTTTAAAGAAAAACATAAGCTTCTCTGATTTTATAGTCTCAAAAAAAGAAGTTAAAAAAAAGGTAGCGGTACCAAAAACTAATAATAAATGAAGAGGTGAAGAACAAGTACAAAATAGTCTAAATATTTCATCTGACACTGCTTCAACGTATTCACAGTATAATAATATAAGGAGAAGAATAAAAGTTAATCCTACACCTCTAAATTCAACAAATAAAGAAGGTTTGTAATGATTTTGATATTACCTTAAATCATATTATTATAAATGGAGTCTAAGTTTAAAATATGTGTGTATTATTTTAATTAATAATAATTTTTTTAATTTTTATAATATTTCAGGAAGTTTAGAAAATACAGCTTTTAAAAATGTATCAAGATCTTTTACACATAGTCCACAGTTTGTAAATATCGACAATCTTCTATATGTATACAGCATTATGTTAATCGAGAGCGGAGTGGGTTAAAAATTAAGAATTTTACAAAAAGAGATGGGTAAGAAGAGAAATAAGTAGTCGATTCTGTGCAAGTTGTGATCGCGACATGCAGTGTAAAAGTCTTATCATCTACGCCGTCTGCTGCATTCGCAAAATATATATGCAACCTCCTCTTTCGTATTTTCCTCGCGACACCACTACTTCTCTCCAACCGCTTGGTGTCCGCGCGGGGAGCGGACAGGAGAGCGGATTGTCCAGTGAGCGCATGGCTGCGCAAACTCGAGAGCATCAGAGGCAGTAGGCACGAGTTAGCTTAGCCACGAGTACATATTCTGTTTCTGCACTTCAACGAAGGCTAATCCGCTGACGTGTGCTAGAAAAAAAAAATTGAAGGCTAGACTAAGTAGTCTGAAAATTAAGTGAGTTGTCTGTGGTTAGAAGTTGACCACGACATTCATCAACGGTCTTCAATCAACACCCTTCGTCATACATCGCGTGCCCAGGCGCGTCAGTTAGGTCAGGCTCAGGCACTGCTAGCAGTGTATTGTATGTATGTATGTATGTACGTATATGTACGCATATGTACGTATTACGTAAGAGCGGTACGAGTAGAACTATTGTTTATGATTGATTGTTTAGAAAACAATTACGATATGATTTTATATCAATGAGCATGTTAAAATTTGTATTGCAGGATATAAAATAAGAATAGTTTAAGGATAAAGCATAAAAAACTGACACAACTTTCAATATTTCATTACTTGGTGTTAGAAGAATAAATTATAAGAGCAGCTTTCATTAAAATATTGGATTTTTCTGAAGCAGTTTGTACTAATAACCTATAATATTGCTTTCCTCAAACAGCTGCTATTTCTTTTTATCAAAACTCAAAACATTCTTATTTGGAGATGATGAAGTAATGTTTATCGTTAACAAAGACTAAGTTGTATCTTAGAGGAAAACTTATTTATTTGAAATGCATTGTTAGTAAGTTTTGTAAACCATTTTAGTATCGAGAAAGTAACATAAAAAATATCAAGAGGAAGTGTTTTGTTAATGTGTTTCTTGTGGTTTATCTGAATGGCTTGTTGAATTAGCCATAAGCTTTTTATACAACTTTTTGCCAGATATGAATATTAATACTGATTATGTTACTAGAATAACGTTGCTAGATTATTTATTAACAACGAGCCCAGCAATTCGATGTCTGATGTTAACTTGATTCGGAATGCAAAGAATTGTGAAAAGTTGTGTGTACATACCGACAAGCAACCAAGAAACTCTTTGTAATACAACTAGTAAATTGAATTGTAATACTAGTCCTATTTTGAGTCAAGCTAATACAATTTCAAGATTTTCTCGTCTTTCACTCAAAAAAAGAATTACTGCACAAGCAAGTTTTATCAACAGACCACCATTAATTTCTTTATCTTGCATTGAAAAACAAAATCAAACCTATAATCCAAATAGTACAGATCAAGTGTGTAACACAATTTGCTTGCAAGACGCAACAAGCAATTTGCAAGTTGCAAATATGCAAGATTCTGCAAGCATATCTTGTATGGAAATAACTAGAATTTCACCTAGCATGCCAATCATATGCAGATCTTTTCAAAATATCATACAAAAATCTCTTGAACTTGACAATTTAATGAATAATAATCAGTACAAGGCAAATCATAATTTACAATCACATGAGAAATGCCTAATTAATAATAGTTATCAAGAAGCTTGTAGTAATACTACAATTAGAACATCGTTAAATGTAAACACTTCAATAGATAAAGTCAGTTCTGCAGATTGTGTTGCACAAAAAGAAAATAAAATGCCAAATAATGCAGATCAAGTAGCATTGGTATCAAAAAAGAACCTAGATAATCAAGATGTTGAAGCTGTAGCTCCAAAACAAAGTACGTTTATTGTTCCTACTCTAAAAAAATCCTTTATTAAAAAGTCGCAAAAAAAAATTAGTGACAAATAATAAGCATCAAATGAGAAAACTAAGTGATACAGTTAATACAGACAGTTTGAACGTCACTAAAAATCTCCAGCAAGAATATATCGACTTTCTTGTGTCTCAGTCTGCTATTGATAATAGTAAAAAAAAATGTCATTACATAGATCAAGAAAGTTGTATTAATAACAATCAAGAGTCTCAAAATCATGATAAAGTAGAATCAAAATAACAAACAAGCGCTAACACAGCTAGATTTTCTATGCAAGTAAACACATTGTTAGATTCAATCAGAGCAACTCCTATAAAACATGATTGATATTTTAACAAAATGTTAGAAGAAAGCTCATCTATCAATAATGATAGCAATTTTTATGCTAATTCATCTACTGATAAAAACACAGGTGATGAACATGAATTGCAAAATATGTGTTTAATGGATAGATTAAAAAACATATCTACGTTCATAAGAAATCAAGATTTTCAAGATACAAAGTCATTGAAAAAATCTTGTGTCATGCAAAATGCTAGTCCAAAAAATAGAAAATCTATGGATGTTGCAGATCGGAATGGGAATTACAGATCCAAGAAAAAATCTTGCACCATTGATGACACTAATGAATCAGGTATAGTTGAAACAACACCTTGCCCAGCAAGTTGTTCAGTTCTTTTGAAAAACATTATTTAAAGCAACATTCTTATGAATACTTGCGATACTAGAAAATTTTTACATCTTTCAGATGACCAAGATTCAAATGATAAAGAATTACAAACAGTGGTTTATAAAAACGCTAGATCTCCTTTCAGCATGTAAGTAAATTACAATTTTTATTAAATTGCATTTTGCTTTATATTTTAATATTAAATGCAATTTATGAATTATCAAATTTCAGATCTTTAAGTGTTTATGCTAGAAAAAAATCATCAAGTCCAAAATTGAAGAATACTTTAATTATAGATTCTTCTGATGAATCGGGCGAATCTGGATCAGAAAAAGAGCAAGTTATTATAGGCCAATCTAGAAATGCAACAAGAAATCCATTGAATAGATTGAAAAGTTGTATAAAATCCTATCAAGAACCAAAAATGAGAAAGTCGTCTACTAAACATAAATTATATGCTTTACAAGAAAACTTTCAGTTTATTTCATTTAGCCCAGCAGATATCCAGGAAGTTCCAGATGTAGGAGAACCTTTGTGTAAGAAAAAAAAAAGGAAACGTCAACAAGCCCAACTAAAAAAAGCGCAAGACAAGCCACCATTCTTGAGTCCAGAACTTGGTAATGACATTAAATCTCAAGTAAATGTAATTTTTTTCAGAAATTATTGAAAAAAAAAGAAAAAACCGAGAAAAAAAATAAAAAATCATTAAAAAATGTCATGCTTCAAATATGTTGAATGATTTAAAACAAGATCAAGATTTTTCTAGACAAAGATCAAATGAAAGAAACTCACTGTGAGAGTTTGATTTAAGTAGGCTAAGAAAGCAAGAAAACTTACATAAAAGTCATAGAATTGTAATAGTTGTAACAGGTTTACTAAGAGGGTGTAAAAAAATTCTTAATAAAATCAAATTTATTAAAGTTAATTTGAAATAATTTCAAAATTATTATGATTTCAGAGATAAGGATTTGGTTAAGTCTGCGATGCAAAGTTTAGGATCTGCAATTTTAAAAGCTAATGTAACACCACGTACAACGCACGTTATTAGCTGAGGTGTGCGTACAATAAATGTGTTAAAAGGTATTTTACGAGGCTGTTGACTTTTGAGCTTAGAATGGGCAATAAAATTATTAAAAAATAGAAAAAGGCTAGATCCAAGCCCATATGAGATGTCTTATTTTGCTAAAGCAGTACAGTTTTTGTTCGTCGTAACATATTGCAAGAGGAGAAGAGAAGCATTTATAGCCGTTACGTGCAATGCGTCAGTAAAAGAATAGGTATAACTCATTAATGGCACTACAGTGGGATCATCATCGTCGTTTTTGTCGTCACCAGAGCTGTTATCAGCAGTAGAATCATCATCATCATCATTACTATATAGCTATGTGCAACCAGGGCGATTATTATTGCTTTACGCATGAATCGACGACCTCGATGAAGACGAGCATCGCCCTTAATGCCAGCCAACAGTGTTTATGCATCCGAAGATAATTTTAATATATTTACGTTTTTTCACCTGCACTAGCAAGACGATGGATAACTTTCATATCAAGTGAGTTGATCCCTTTTTTCTTGCTTTTCTTTTTTACGCGCGCGCGTGTCTATGCTGTTTATATAAATATATATGTGTATAATAAATATTGCAATTTACATTATACGTATGCTCCCGCTCTTCTATTGTATTGTATGTACTTACTTGTTTGTATATACGTATATACTTATATTGCGGCTAAAACGATAAACGAGTATACTCTCTGACCTTTGAATTCATGTAGCGCCCTTTCATATCAGTCGAACTTAGCACACTGCATGCGCATTATGATAATAACGCTTATACGTATTAACACCAATTGCTGTTCATTTTCCGTTAGTACCTGTTGGATAATACATATTTTTATATAACATTCACCTTTTCGTGTTTGCGAGTATGTGTCAAGAAATGAAAAATTTATTTATAGAACATCGACAAGTTGTGAATATTGGACAACGAAAAGTAAGTATAATGCAGACAGCTAAAATAGACAGAATATTTAAGGTTATGTCGGCAACGTTGGCTCTCCAGCTTGTTTTTTTTATTATTACATTATCTCTACACTAGTGTGCTTGCTACACTTTTCAAAATTACATATTTACAATTACATATCCTGTCAAAAGCAGGTCTTGTTTTTATTTCATACAGCATTGCAACTTTAGCTTCTTCTTTTTCTAACCGTTTTCAAAAGCAACACTGGCCTCTACTTTTTTTTGTATTTGTTAAAATGTCTTGGTAATTGCTTATCCTGTCCAGTTTATGCGAGTGTATTAATGTGTTATAGTAATCTTATGATTAAATTCTAGTATTGTTAGTGTAATTTCATAACAGAATGGCTGTTGAGTACTATTCATTTCTGGCTTGTAGCTCTTGATTAACTTGCAATCTCAATTTAAGAAGTATTTCATTTATATTAAGAAATGTTAAGTGTGATGTAAGTTTTATAATATAATTTGCTAGCACCTGTATAATAGATCCAATTTTAGTCAAATGTATTACTTTATTGATGCAAAATGCAATAATAATATAATGTTAAGAAAATACATAATCACAATAGTGAACGTCTTGATTAAGTTTAGTATTTTATTATAGTTAGTAAAATAATCTTTTTCTTCAAATATCTTTAATTATTGGTATTGATTGTTAAGAGTATTGTAGTAGCAAAAATTTAGAACAGTGTCTAACAATATCAATTTTTTTTTCAGTTTGGCAAAAAATAATCCAATAGATCCAAGTTATGCGATTTCAAAGCAAAAGAAAAAATTACAATACAGACTTGCCAGTGACAAGAAGACGAGAGAAAGGCTTGAAGGTGGAGAGCGTAAAGAAAAATGCATGTTTTAGAAGCAGCAATGATATCAATTTTGTATTTTCTGTGAAAAAATATGATCATCAGATTGTGATAAAAAAAGTTTTGAATTTTCAAATAAAAATATAATATAAGAAAGGGTGAAAGATGGAATTTAAGACTCTAAAGAAGAAGAATCTGTTAAAATAGAAGAAAAGTTTAAAGTTGATTAATTATAGAGTAGTATAATACAAGCAGATATCTAATTTAGAAAGTTAAATTTTTTGGATAACAAAGCTATCAAACTAGGTAAATAATTATAAAAAACATAAATTGTTCTAAATGTTGTCAAATAATTTGTTTTTTTTTCAGTAAGTGCAAATAATACAGAAACTAAAACAACTGTTTGCATTGTAATTGTTACAGGTGTTTCAAAGTAAAAATATAAATACAGAGGGAAACTAATTTTACAAAATCAAGATGGACTTGAGTATGTTAGTGAAAAAGGAGAAAATCTTTATATGATAGCTGCAGGAATTGCTAATCAATGAAAGCAAGAAGTGGTAAAAGTTAATCATAGTTCTAAAAAGTATTTGTCATATAGAAATGCTTTTACCGAAAATATACTGAATTAGATGATTTTAATATTTTAAGTTTTGTAAATTAATTAAATCATTTAAATAAAATCTATAAATGAACCAAATGAAGATGAAAACAATTTTTTCCAGATAGCATGATTCCTCAATATTTAAGGCTGTTCAAGAAGAAGTTGCACTTTTCATGACACCTACATGCGAGCTTTGCATACAATTATGCAAGGACTCGAAAAACTTCAATAGAAGTCTTGGCTTAATGTACGCCTGTGTTTATGGAGGCACTGAAATTTTTTAACAAATTGTCGAACTTAATCATGGTGCAGAAACTGTCTGTACATAGGATGATCTACGTGCTTGCTACCAGTGACATTTGTGATGAATTAAAGCAGTACTAAGAAGTTGCTCTTTCCATGACACCTACAGGCAAGCTCTGTATACAACTCGGCAGGGACTCAGGAAAGTTTGATAGAAGTTTTGGCTTAATTTATGTCTATGTTTATGGAGGCACTGGAATTTCGGATCAAATTGTCGAAATTAATCATGGTGCAGAAACTGTCTGTACATAGACTGATCGCCTGCTGAAATAATTTACATGCTTGCTGCCAGCAACAGACTAGTGATATGAATCTAAAAAGAGTGACATACGTACTACTTCAAGATGCAGACAGGATGTTTGATATGAGCTTCAAGTCTCAGGTATTTTACAGTTTTAAATGTAATACATTTGAAATAAAAATTTTATTGTAATTATTTTAAAAAATTATAAGGAACTGTATAATTCTTTTGTAGGTGATGCAAGTAATAAAAAATCTTTGACATGATTGCTGGACATGCATTTTCATTGCAATGTTTAGACGACAAATAGAAGCCTTGTCTAGCCGTATATTGACCAAAATCAATGAGGTTCAATTGGAAGGATATGTGGTATGTTAAAATGTAAAACATCACTTAGCAGTGCTTGACGACGACCAAAAATTATCAAAATTACTATAGATTCTTGATCGTACAAAACTTATTATTCAGAAGAAAGGTTTGATCATGTCTTTGTCGATAAGCAGAAAAAAGACTGAACAGTAATAAATTACAAAACTGGTAGAGTAAAACTAATCGTAACAAAGAGTGCGTTGGAAAAACTGCTTTGTCAGCTCAACTATAATAGAACAATTCATCTCAAAATTAGACAGTGAGTCTTGTAATCGCACAACCAGATTTAATAACTGCTTTTCATTGTAGGTAATAGGTACTGTCATAATACCACAATAAGAACCAGGAGGTAATGTTCATCATTAGGCAGCAGATTTAGTCGTTTCATTATCATCATGTCAATAAGCGACTTTTCATCAGTACAATTCATCAGGTTATGTTGCTTAGCCATTATGAATAAAAAAGCTACTGTTTAGTACAAGACTGCAGGTCCAGCAGATCCACATCTAGAAGCAGCGGCTCATCATAAAAAAGTAGAAGGTCCTGCCACTGTACCAGCACATGTTTAAGTAGCTGTTTTTTACATCATGAGTCCACAGGTTCTGATATTGCATAGCCACATCTACTACTTGTCGTTCATCTAAGTTCATTAAAAAAAAAAATGGTCCTGCCATTACAACACAACCTGCACTAAGAGGTGATTTTTATCACTGCACAGCAGGTTTCTCGCTGCAGTATGTCTACAAGTGTCTTTTTATTGTTACTAAAACGGGACAAATGATCATAAAAAAGTTTTTAAATTCGATTAAAGTATTTGTAATATATAGCGGGTACATGATGATAGCCAGTTAAACAATTGAAACATGCTATTTGTCCAGGTTCATTACGAAAGTTTTTGTTTATGGTTTTTTATAATTTTTAACGCTTAAGCATTCTAAAAGTAACATTTTCAAATAATGAATTTATAAAATTGAAAATAAGTATGTGTCAAAGTAAAAAAATCATACAACTTGTTTGATTTTATCAAGCAAAATAATGTATGAATTATATTAACAACCTTTAATCAAATATTTTTATCTTTGAATAAAATTATATTGAACCGTAATAAATGTTGTAAATAAAATTGTTTTGCGACTGATCATACAAATTACTTTAAATTATAAAGCAATACAATATGTATGAATTCAGATCACAAATTTAATATTTGTATCTTGATAAAATCAATGTCATAGTAGATTTCATGTAACGCATATACAAATTTTTATTGTTATTCATACGATTTACTGGATTTCATAAAGCAAAGTAATCTATAAATTAAATTATTAAAACTTAAAGAAATATTTTTATCTTTGAAGAAAAAAATTACATTGTCACGAATGTAATGCGGAAAATTTCATATGTGATTGATTCTACAATTAGCTTGAATTTATCATGCTATAAAATGTATGAAACAAACCACAAATCAAATATTTTGAACTTGTAAAAAAATTTATTTTCTAAATTGTCGAAAATGTGCGTATAAGAATTTTTGTTATTTGTTATATAATTTGCTTACTAAATTATTACTACAAATTAAATTTTGTTAAACGAATTTGATGCCAAAAAAAGTTTTTGTGATTAATCATACAATTTGTTTGTATTTTACTAGCAATACAATGTATGATTTCATAACAAAGTCCAAAAGAAAAAAGAATTTAGAATTGTAAACTTAAATTTTATTATTATGAATGTTGTGCATACGAATATTTATATAAGAAATCATACAATTTGTTTGTATTTTTCTAACAATATAATGTATAATTCGTACAGTTGTATAATGTAATTTTATTGCTATGAATGTTGTGCGTAAAAGTATTTCTGTTAGAAATCATACAATTTGTTTGAGGTTTTCAAACAATATAATGTATGAATCATAATAATCCACAAAATACAGATGTGTATAATTTTAAACTATAATTTTATTGCACTTAATGTGTACGTAATTTGTTTCCAGATAATTCTTACAATTTCCTTGAATTTACCAAGGAATATAATGTATAAATTATCTGTTTCATATTTATTAGTGATATATTTATATGGCGATTTTGTTACAACGTACAATTTGCTTAAAGTTATTAAGCAATACCTACGATGTACATTATTAAATTTTTTTTTCTAGTAAAATCGCTTAATTGAAGCAATATAATGTATGGTTCTGTTGTTGAAATACGCGGTAGATGGCGCCGATACTTTTTATTGGAAACCTCTTTACCGACGCTTAGCCGCTATTACAGTTTAAAATCGACTATTTCATCCACTTAAGATTAAATGTAGATGTTTTAGAGTTTACTTTGCGTTTTTTGAATAATTATTATATCATTTATACTTTAGTATTGATTTACATTTATTAAGGTTGTAAAAGAACCTTATTTAAGTGCTTTTTCCGCCCTCCGGCCGAAAAGCGCCAACTTTTCGGCCGCTGCGCGAAACAAAGTTGTTGCTTTTCGGCGACGTTGAGCGGAAAAATCGTATACGCA
>JAPYZE010003991.1:0-29051 GCA_030522805.1 Leptomastidea abnormis | reverse complement strand
TCTCTTTTGAACGACAAGGGAGAAAAATTTACTGATTATAAAGGAGAATTAAAATCAGAAAATTTGCATTTTGGTACCGAGACTTTTATTAAGAAAGATGACCTCATGGATAAAGCCAGTGGCCTATTGACCAACAATTGCTTGATGATCCAATGTAACTTAATTCAAAACAATGGCTTTGATAAATTTTTGACTGATGAGGAGAAATCAATCAAAGATAATATAAAAACGAGACCAGGTATTAGCAAATTTGAATATTGGTTTCTTAAGAACGAAATATCTGATTGTTATATGTTATGCGAAGAATATTCCTTATATGAACCTAAATATGGAAGTACATCCAGTTCTAAAAAAGTACCAATCCATAAAATATTACTGGCAGCCAATAGCCCATTATTAAATGTGTTGGCTGAATCTTTGGGTTTTCCAAAAAATGATTATGGTGAAAAAAAAATAATGGAAATCCGAAATCGTTATGGGGCACCTTATAAGTATGAGGTTATAAAAGAGATGCTGCGTTTTATTTATTCAGGCAAAATAGAAAATATCGTGTCCGTAGGAGCTGATTTGATCGATTTTGCAGAATATTATCAAATAACTGAACTACGCAAATTTTGTGAAGATGAATTGATTAAAGTTATGTCGATTGATAATGCAATTGATGTTATGTATATTGCATTTGGTCACAACAACGAATATTTTAAAGAGTGTACCATGAATTTTATGCAGGCGCATATTCATGAAGTTATGAAATCTGATAAATTTAAAATTTTATCGTCTGAAAATTATATGAGAAAAGTCATCGAAGCAATGTGTCAAGTTTCATAGATAAATAAATCAAAAAAAAATATTTCTATTAATAAAATAATAACATTTATAAATTACTAACTTATTATGTGTCAAAATAAATCAATTTCTTTGCTTTTGATTTTTTTTTTTTTAATTTTACGTTTATTTCATATGTAAAATGTATTGGTATTTTAAATAAAGAAATGTATTTTACGAAAAATCTTTTTTTATATAATTTAGAAATATAATTTTAAAATATAAAATTACAAGAAAATTAACATTACAATCTATCACGTATTCGAGCTAATTGCTGTTAATTTAAGATAAAAGAATTCCGTGCCCTACGGCTGAACGCTTTTCTATTTCATTAATTTTATTACTATTTATAACTTTTTTTTTTATAATGCGTGTACAACCTTTTAATACTAACTACATATTATTTTCTTTTTCATTTTAAATTGACCTAGTCACAATTAATTTATTTTTTAAAAGTATATCATACACAGTATAAAAGTAATGATATATATATATATATATATATACAATGATATCAAGCTTTAAATGAATTTAGATTTCTAATATTAAAAAAATGAGGATCAACGAAGCTAAAATTGTAACTTATTACGTTTATGTATTCTCTGACGTTGCTAATAAGTACTACAGTAGAGCATCTATACTCGTAAAAAGCTTTCAACTAATAAGTTAACCCCAGACTTCGTAACACAGAATAAAACGGTTAAGCAAAAAAAAACCATGAGTATCCCAATTAAAAAACAGTCATATCTAACGCGGGTAAATTATGAAAAATTTGTGGATTTTAACTGGACAATAAGCAATTACGATTACTTGTTTGTGGACAGAGTTTTATCGCCGAAATTCGCCGTGGGTTCTGAGGACAAAAAATGGTACCTTATTTTGTATCCACACAATGAAAATAATCAAAAAGACCACGTCGCAATCTATCTACATGTAGATCTAGAATCTCGATTAAGTTACAGATGTTGGTGCGTATTATCAGCATATAATGACAAAAATGAAAAGATAACGATGTTTAAAACGTCAATAACACGGAATTACAACGGAACTTCCGATATTCAAAACTTTATAAATAAGAACCTTTTTTTAAAAAATGGAAAGCTTCCAAATAATACATTAACGATTCGATGCGAATTGTTTAAAGATAGTAAACATGAAAATTTTTTGATTGATGACAAAAAGCAAGTTGAAGTTTATTCGGAAGAAAGATTAGAGCAAATCAGTCTATTTGATTACAATTTAAGTGAAGTCACGTTGGTTGCTTCGTGCGGTAGTTCCCTTCCAATTACTATAGACTTGCTAGAAAATGTTAGTCCGGTATTGACAAAGATCTTAAAGGAACAGTTTAAAAATATCATCCAGGTTGACTGTGAATTTAAAGTTTTGAAAGAAATACTGCGCTTTGCTAAAATTAATAAAGTTGATGTTACAAAAGTTAGATCTATATCGAGCCAAATAATTGAAGCAGCAAAGAAATTTCAATTAAAGGGATTGAGCGAACTTTGTGATCATATAGTTACGATTTTATCAATGGAAAGTAACGCTTCACAAGAATCGATTACACCTGCGAATAGAGCTAAAGATGTTCTCTACTTTTTAAAAACAGTTAAGGATCTCGATATTGAGTACGGAAGAGATCAAGCGATGAGTTTTGTAAGTGCGCATTATCGAGAGATGCTGAATGATGCTGCCAAAAAAGATGATGATGAAGAATTCAAGACAATCATTGATTTGTTCCATAGCATATAATGGATGAACATTTTAAATTTTTGTGTTATTTGAAAAAAATTGTGTTGCAAAATATTATTTTATTTATTGTTATAATTTTTTAAAAAAAGACCCGTTATTATGAATTTTAAGTGGGTTGATAAAAATATCATGATGTTATCAATTTCATCGTTTTGTATCTTCAAGTTAATTAAAAACTATAGTTGTACTTTAATTATGTTTCTATGTAAGTTTTTTTGAATAAAATAAAATTATATCACTTAATAAACTGTTTTTTGTTTTATTGATTTAAATTTTATATAAAAATATAAAGTATTAAATCTGCAGTTTAAAAAAAAAATTCTTTTAATTTTATCTATATTTATCAGTTTTGAGTTACTCTAATTTTAATCAGGCTTATAAAAGAGAAAATTCAAAAAAATAAAACATCGCTATTCTGATTTTGATTGGTTTATGCAGAAAAAAGCGCAAAAAATTCAAAATTTGTTTGAAGTTTGAATTTAAAATACTCCCCTTGGTGAAATGATCTGAAATTTAAGATAGCGTGTCTTTTGTTTATATGCATACCCTCTATATAGTATCATTCATAAATAAGCGTCCTACAAAGTACATCCAGCAAAAGTCAGTTGTATACTTTTATTTCAACTAGTAAATTCAAATTTTAAAAATGTGTAATAAATAAAAGAGTTTTAAACAGTATCATATTAAATAATATAAAATGAGTACTTCAAAAGCAGAACAATGGGGACTTACACGAGTAAATTTTAAAAGATTTTTAGTTTATAACTGGGAGATAACTAATTACGAATACTTGTTCAAGGAAACTGGTAAATGTGTTTTTTCTCCATACTTTAATATTGGTAATGAAAACAACAAATGGTATCTCACTTTATATCCGAATGGTATAAACAGTAATAATAATTTTAAAGATCATGTGGCAATTTGTCTACAACCAAGAAATAAAGAATCTACATTAGATAAAAAATGTTGGTGTATTATGACATTACTTAATGACAAGGATGAAATATTAGCAGTTTATAAAAAGCCAATAAAAGGAGTGCATCAATTAATAGGTATTCAAATATTTGTGAAGCAAGATTTGCTGATGAATAATGGTAAAGATATGTTGTCTAATTTAACTATCAGATGTGAATTGTTCAGAGATAATTTGTGTGAAAATTTTTCAAGTGATGATAAGGATAAAATTGAAAACTGTTTGGAAGTAAAAAGTTTTGCCACGCAAACCTGGATCTATGTTTCTTGATGAGAGTACAAGTGATGTAAAGTTGGTGGCTTCATGTGGTGGATGTTTATCAGCTCACAAGATTATTTTGGTAGCTTGCAGTACGGTGTTTAAAAAGATGTTAGTCGATGAGACACAGGAGTGGGTAAATGTTAATGAAGAAATCAACATTGATAAGTATGATGTGAAGGCTCTGAAGGAAATGTTACGTTTTGTTTATATGTGCAGAGTGGAGAATAAGGATACTGCATTGATAGCCAGTAAAGTCATTGAATTAGCAAAAGAGTATCAAATAGATAATACAGATAAATTATGTGATGAGTTGATTGTGGCTATAGCAACTGACAGTGATGACCAATGTAATTCAGATAATGTATTTAATAAAGCAAGAAATGTTCTTCATTTTGTAGTTAAAGCTGAGGATCTACAAATTAAGTTTTTCAGAAAGAGAGCAATGAATTTTATAAGTGCACATTATCGAGATATGCTTAAAGATGCTGCAAAGGATAAAGATTATGATGAATACAAATCAATTATTGATTTGTTCCATCGTATCCGACTCAATAAAACATAGTTTTAATTTTTATTTGTATGCATTTAAAATATTGTAAATGAAAATATTTTTTGGAGTATACGTTTTAAAATTGTAAATGTTTGTTGAAAGTAATATTTTGCTATACTAGTGAAATTATGTTTCATTGAACTTTTCAAAAACATGTACTAGCATTATGTGTTCTAAGTAAATAAAGATATCAAGCATAAAAAAATTTTTACTCTAATTCTGTATTTGTCTTTAAATTGCCTTTTTTACAAATATTTTTATGAAATAAAAAAACCTTATTTTAAAATTACTAAAAATTTAATAATTTTAAAGCCTTTTTGATATTCATAAAGAGTGTATTTTGGCTTAGACTTTAAGCAGTAAAAGAGCTAAAGCTAACTCAATATTAGTATACCGTAGCTCAGTATCAGTATACAGTAGTAGTATAGCTGTCGAGAATCAAATCTATAGATTACAAAACCAACTTTAATCAATTGAGCTATCCTTCAAGCCTCAGTTTATTCCCTATTTTTATACTAAATAAATTATAAGATATGGTCACTTGGCCCAGAAGGCATTTGGCCCACGAATTGGCCTTTAATACTCTCCAGTATCAACTACAGCTAATAATTCTATTCTCATAAATTTTAATTTTTTAAATATTCTAATAATATTAAATAATCATAAAGAAATCATATTTGAAAAAATGAATCTAAATTAATTGACTTACCAACTGTTGCACATACAATATAATATTCTGCAATTGTCTTGAATAGTATCCCTCTTTTTCTTACAACATTCTATATTCTATTAATTATTCTTTCACAGTTAACACTTAAAATTTTTTCCATATTTTTCTTTTTTCATCTGCCATGAGGGCGTAGGTAGAGTAAAAAAAAAGCACCTTGATAGATAATACCTTGAGCCTTAAAAACCACCATTGACGTAGTCATCGTTGACATAAACGTCATGACACACCTGCTGTGCTATTATATGTATAAGTTTATATAGAAAAGCATTTCGGAGTAGTATCACGCACAACAAAAACGTTATACAGTTGCAGTTCGCGCGCAACAGCATCCATGCGCGCGTTGGTGTATAAAGCTCCTTCGCTTGCTGCACTTACACCCGCGCCTGAACATAGGCTTACCATTATACCTATATATCTCTTATATATACCTATATGTACATCGATGTGTAAAGCGCAACAACAACCACACGGCACACAGCTGCAACGCGCGCAGAGCACATCAGTTGTTGACGAGTTGCTGTGACTGCTGGGCGAGATCGACTTTTCTTTGTGTGTGCGGGCGTGCGTTCGCTCGCGGTGTATAGATATACTACACTTTTATGTAGGAGGATTTTCTTGTTGTAATCGTTGTTGTTTTTTATTGTTGTAAATTGCGTGTTCTGGAGGTTGTATATAACTATATATATATATGTCAAATATCTATTTCTCCAAGTGTGTGATATACTGATACTTCTGCGCTGACAGGAAGAGATGACTTTTTTTGTTTAAAAAATGTGCAAGTGAAAAAACCAGAAGGGAGCGGGCAGGTTTCTGTTTACAGCCTGTTCTCTCATTACATTTCAGAGAGAAATACAATAAAAGCAATATCTAAATTCCAGATATAGTATAATTGTTAAAAAAATCTTATTTTGCAGAAAGTGTGTTTCTTTTTCTTTATCATAAACATCATACAAAGTATAACAATGAATATGTTATAGATAGTGCGTGGGGTTTTCCTCCCCTCTATTTCTATCATTTCATCCGTTGAAGAGATATATAGAACAAGTTGCAACAAGAAAGTGCGTGTTCGCTTTTTTATTTTTTGTCTTTTATTGTCGCCTATATCTCGTTTAATTTCAACGTTCCTTCACTGTCTATCTGTCTGTCGTCGTAGTTATAGTCGATTTTAAAATGGCCGCGAGTGCGTTATAACCTCTCGTCTTCTCAAGTAATATAAAACAGCTCTCTGCCACTTGGATCATCATCTACTCCAGGAGATAATAATAATCATCATCTACATCTTCTACGCGACCAGTTTATCATAGTCGCTTCGTCATATTTTTTGAAAAATAGGAGAATATTCGCAAGAGGTGAGATATATACAAAGAAAAAGAGAGGGAGATAGAGAGAAGTCAATATACGCATATATATGTATATACACGCATATTGAATCAGCAGCGAATAGTAGAGGCGCGCAAGAGCGGAACAAAAACAAAAAACGGAGAGAGAGAGAGAGTGAGAAAGAACGAGTAAAGAGAGAGTGAGTGGAAGAGAGACGACTGCCACACGCGTCCTCTCCTCATCTCTCTCTTTCGCTATCCACCCTCCCTCCCTCACACCCTCCTCCTCCTCCTCCACCTCCTCATCATCATTCTTGTTCCCGCCCCGCCCCACTCGTCCCCTGACCTAACCTCACTCGCGTGCTCTCATCGTCCTCTCTGCGCCCGTTGCGTCTTGCGTGCGTGCATAGCTGCTGCTGGGGGACCAGCATCACCCTGGGGCGTCTTATAACATCGCCAAAAGCAGCGCTCTAGAAGAAGGGTCCATACATTTGACCAACTCATCATCGAATTATAAAATCTTCGTCATCATCATCGAACAGCTGCAGCAGAAGCAAATCAGGTATTAGAGCGCGTGTGTGAAAGAACAGTCGTTTTCTTTACTTGCTGCTATAGACGAGAGAGATTGATCAAGGAAGTCATCGTCTCGGATTCAGTGAATTTGCAGACACGCGAGTATATGTATATATATGTATATATGTGGTTGTAGAATAAGCAGGCAGCGTGGGCGCAGGCAAATTTAATCAGCAGCAGCTAAGCTAGCCATATATACAACACACATACACACATCTCGTGCACGCACGCATACACGTCCGTATATGCGCTCGAAACTTGAGGATCACGAGACGACACGGCCTAGCTACTACGGCCGATAAAATTTAAGGAGCAAGAAAAAACTGTGTTCCGGGATTAAAGCCGTACCTTCCTCGTGGAGGAGGTAAGGTCGGCATATCAACCGGGTGTTAAAGGAGAGGAGGAGGAGGAGGAGGGGGCGGTGAAAACGCGCACCAAGACGATCAAGTGTGCGTGTGTAAAGCCAACATCGTCAGCCGCCATGAGTGAGGACAGGAGTGACGAGGATTCCTCGATAATGGATCTTTGGTATTCGAACTGGGAACAGCAGTGTGTTGAGACGATTGAGGCTGAGCCTGATTATGAGACTCAGCTACAAACCGAACGCGAACTTTACTGCCAGCAAATCTGGTCAAATTTTCAGACCACAGCAACCGCCATTGCACAGCTTTATAAAGGTATGCATAATAATTTTTTACTTCTTTTTTTGTCATCTTATTATTTGTAATAATAATTTATTTGTATCCTAGAGTATTGGTCTCGTAATTGATTTAATTGTGAAACCTCATGTGCTTTATCGGTATATTTTTTTTATGATCTTGGTGATAGTAAAGTGACTGATAGCGTTATGCTTCAAATTATGATGTTACGCTGGCAAGCATTGGGTTTTTTTCGATGAAGGTAATATTTTAATCAGGTTTTTTGGTATTTTGTTATGTAGTGAGTAAGTTCACTTAAAAATTTTCCAAGTTTTTTTTCTTGGATTTTATCAAAAGTTTCTTGTGACTCTGGTAGTCATGTTGGGTTGGGTCATGGCGTGATTTTTAGTTTGGGTTATGTTATAAAGTAATATGACTTTATTAAGTAATGAAAAAATTGTATTTATTAATACTGTTCTATTTGAGTTTTGATTATTGATCTTCTATTTTAAATTACTAATGGACACAAAATATCAAGTTTCTTAATTTGATTGTCATTTCCTTAGTGTTGAAACACTTGTATTATTATTGATTATTCAATACACAGTAGTATATTTTTAACTACATACAAAATAACTTGAAAATTATTAGTTTTTTAGTCATTCAAGTTATATCCAATATAATTTTTTAATTGATAACGAATAAAATTTTATAAATATATGTTTTATTCAAATGATCAAGATTTTCAATACCTTCTCTATTTCAATACTAAAAATAAACTTCCTTTATTGAGTTGCGTGTCATCTATATGTTATCAAGATGGATTTTATGTTGTTTAGGTTAAGTTGTGATGTCAATATATTTCAATATCTTTAGTTTTTGCTTTGTTTTACTTCAAGAGTGATAAGATAAAAATGTTTCAAGTTTAATTATTATTTGCACACAAGCTTATTTAAATTGATACTCATTGTTAAATTTCCTTTACTTAAAAAATTAGTGTTCCATTTGTTATTATTTTTGTTTTTAATTTTACCTCTCAATATAGTTTCTTTTCATTAATACATGCAGCATCTGAAATAATATAATACTGAATATGTATATATACATTTTCTATTTAATGATTTAACTTCCTACAACAATATAAAATTCATATAAAATCTATATTTACATCATACTTGTTTCAATCTTAATGTATTCAAGGTTGTGGTATAAGACATTTAAAATCACTTGTAAATATTTCACTTATTAATTATCTAAATAAGATTCTAAATAAGTTCTTGTATCAAAGTAAAATTTTTTCTATCAAACATCATTTATATTTATCTAATTATCAAATATTTTAATTTTTTAATTTTCAAACAAATTATTTTTTGTACTTATCTACATTAAATAATTTTTTATCGCATACTCTAATTTAATAAAAAAAATTTTATTTTATTTATCTCCTAAACATATTGTGAAGAATTATCAATGATATAAGCTATTTAATTTTTCCTTATCGTATAACAGAAGTACAACAAAATTATAACTTAGCAAAAATAATAATTAATCATCTAAAACAAGCTCAATCAACACTTAAAAATTTCTGCACATTTATGTGAAATATGATACCCTATCTATCTATCTGACAATTCAATCCTACATATCTTACAACATAGCCGTCATCCTATTTTATTACTACTCTATTCCATAAACACCATCGGCCAGACCGAGATCAGACTCCTCCTCATGTCACTTTCTTTACGTCAGGTCAAAAGGGGCTGTCGATGGAATTGCGCAGGCACAAGTATATAGCCGCATTCTCCTCCCTTTCTTTCTCTTCGGCCACAACATGGCCTGTAGTATAACGTATAACCAAGTCTTTTTCTCTCGTATATATCTCGACATCCAGTGAGATGCCATTTTGCTCGACATCCATTTTCTTCGTTCGTTCGTTCGCAATTTCTACACTGTTATGTGGGATTGGATTTTCTTGATAATATATACTGCAGGACATTATCAGTCAAAACTTTAATCTTTGACTATGGTTTTATTTTGTTTTTTTTTTCTTTGAAATGCTTTAGCTTTTAATTGCTTTGTGTCAAATTTTGTTAAAAATTTTATCATTTAAAAATTGTTGAAAAATTTATGGTTGATTGTAGAATGAATCATTAAAAAAAAAATGCTAAAGAATTGAAATAACTGAAATTAAAAAAAAGATCGCGTTCGAAAAAAAGTATATACCTCACAATATGTACATAAAAAAAAAAGAATGAAACAAAGAAATCTCTATAATACTTTTCACCAATTCAGATACTCAAGCATAAAAATATTAAAAACTCTCCCTTTTTTTTCACCTCCCCCATAAATACCCTTTCTTTCTCTTATCTCACATTCCCCCAGTCGTACATACATACATACTCTCTCTTCGTACATTATCGATCAGACATAGAAAAATTTAACAGAGTCTCTTTCCTCTCGTAATTTTACAGATCGCTCACAGGGCACATCATTTTGGTCGCCTTTTCAAACGGCAGCAGGCACGGTTACTTCCATGTATAAAGGTACGTAATAAATATATGTATATATACATACTTTTTATTATAAAGTAATGCTTGACTATTCGAAATTTACGTTTGTTGCTCTTTGGGTCTTCTCCTCGGTCTTCTCTTCTTTCGATGAAGAAGATCGTCACCTGCTTGCACTATTATACCTACTTCCCACGTATAGACCTTCACCTTTGGCAACCTCTTGTTTATTGCCCTTTTCTTTCTTGCTGCGTAGAAGCTACCTTTTTTCCTTTTCGATTCTTTCTCCTCTCCCTCTTTCCTTTTCCTTTTAACCGATATTTTTACTACGTAGTTCTTTTTTGAAAATTTACTGTTTCGGTTTTTTTTTTCTTTGGGTTTTGCTATATTTTTTTTGTCTTTTTTCGATAGAACGCTTTTGACGTTCGCGTTTGGTGTTTATGTTTTTTTTTTGTTTTTTTTTTTTTTTTTTTTTTTATTTTTTTTTTTTTTATTTTTTTTTTTTTTTTTTTTGCAATGTATTTTTAGAACGAAAATTTAGCTATGCAGCTATTTAAAGTAAAATTATTTCGCAGTTTAATGGAATGTTGTGTTTAAATTTTCTGTTCATTTTAAATTTTATTAAATTTCATTTTAAAGTTTATTCATAAAAATAAAACATTATTAATATCTTTTACTAATCTTTTACTATTTAAAGATTATTCATAAATAGTATTTTAATTCCTAGAGATTTAAAAATAGTTGTTACAAAATAATCAATATTAAAAAAAAATTTTTTGATACATTTTTTTTGCATTTTCACATAAAAAACATTGCATTTTTTAATTTTTATTCAAAATTCCAAATAAAAAAAAGATTAAATAACTTATATTTGCACTCGAAGTACCTATCATTTGCCAATTACTATTTTAACATTATCTCCAAGCAAACTCTAACTTCTAATTTTAAAATAAAATCATAAACAAAAATTAAAAATAATCCCAATTTTTAATCCAATAACCCATATCATCTCTATCTCCTAAAAAAACACAGACACCTCCACAAAAATCCATCCCACATTATCACCAAAGAGCCATACTACATACACTCTCATCTAAAAAAGAGAAGAATCCTCATGCACAACAAAACGAGTAAGAGAGAAAGAAGCCGAGCCTCCCGAGATTTCAAGATATACCTATATATATATATTCCCTTTTACCTTCTCCCTTTTTTTTCCTTTCCCTTTCTGTCTCGTCCATGCGTACACTCCCCCCTCTCACTCTCTCTTCTCTTTATCCCCCCACACACACATACACGCATACCCATTTATTCGCAAGATTTTAATATACACAAATGCATATACATATACACGCAGAGTGTCTGGTTCTTTTTATATGTGATCGCGAGTTGCGCGCGCATAGCTGCTGCTGGCTGCTCCTCTTCGTCAACAGCTGACCTTCGCGGGGGCCGGTCAGCTGTTTGGGGGAGCGAAAAAGACAGAGAAAGAATGTGTATGTGTATATATGTGTATACACATAAAAGCGCTCTTGGAATACCTGAGCCTTTTTTTGTGTATGCGCTCTCGCTTGTTCTCTCTCTCTTTTACTTCTTTACCTTCCTTCTATATCTTTCTCTTCTTCGTTATATCGTTGTCCACTTTATCTCTCGGCGGCCTTTGAAGAAGCCCGCGATCGAAAGCTCTTTTTTTTTTTTTCCTTTTAACCTCGTGTGGTTCGTGCAGTTTTTTGCCCCTTTTACCCCTTCCTTCTTCTTTTACTCCTCGTCTCTCTCTCTTCTCTTTTACTCATTTAACGTGCGAATATGTTACTATATCTATATGTGTACGCTCGTTAAAGCGTTATGTGTGTGTGATGGTATAGTCGTGGTAAAGAAGAAAAATAAAAATGGGTGGCTATTTATTTTTAAAAATGAACGCACCAGCTAATAATTTATTTAATTTTTATGGTCAGTTATTGTTGCTTTGACCGTATTGATTTTTTTTATGTAAAAAGGTTTATACGTGTGTTGGGTTTAGAGATATTATTATGGTTGGTTGTTTTGGCATTAAAAATTAAGAGAGATTATAAATTAAAAATTGAAATTAGATTGGTTTTATAATTGTAATTTGTTGATAATTTAAGAAGAGAACGATGAAATGAAATTATAAATTTCTAATCATTGATTACTTTTTTACTGTTTCTGTAAATTAAAAATTTTTCCTATTTAAACACAAATGTTTACTTTATTAAAAAGGTGATTATCTCATAAATATTATCGATACTTTCAGAATCCACCAACAGCATCCGACGGTGTAGCGAGTTGGGCATTGAAGCCGGCAAGCAAAAACGCAGTAAAGAAATAATGAACTGGGCAAGGAAAAAGCGGCGCATGATTCGTCGTGAAGAATTACTAGCTTATCTCGCTGGTAAACCACCACCGCCACCACGACATTCACATCGGTAAATTTACAAAATATAATTTAAAAAAAAAAAGCTATTGCTTTGTAAAAAAAATTTTATAACTCCAAGCTAATTATTTATTTTTTATGTTAAAGAAGCTCTCCAAGGCCTCGTATGATGATCTGTGGTTCTCCTCCATCGCAAGGAGGTCCAGCAGCAAGTATGGTTGTATCTTCAACGCCACCACCAGGTAGTGAACCTGATCCAGAGCTCATCACATTTCGAGAAGCGCTTTCTGGTTAGTTGCTTTCGAGAAATTGAAAAATTTGCTCAAATTTCTTAGTAATTTATCGATTGGCTTAAAAGTAATGCATTTTATTATCAAGCATTTAATTATGATGGTAAAAGTAATGCTTACAAGATAAAAAAAAAGCCAGCTTAATAACGAAGAAACGAGAGCATATTATAATAATGTGAATGTGTGTAGTATATAATCTTGTTAATTTAGTTGCAGGCTCCCCTGTGTCTCGGCGTACAGGCCGTCAAACCGAGTTATCGGCCTTCATTAGCAACGAGTTCGCCCGGCATCATAAACGGCCTGCCAGTCACGACGTTGATATGGGCTCGCCCACGCACAAAAGGTCGCGTCTCATGTAACGGCGCGCTAAACCTCGTCGTCGCGCAGCGAGTAACAGTGGCAGCAGTAGCAGCAGCAGTAGTAGCGGCGACAGCAGTAGTAGTAGCAGCAGCAACAGTAACAGTCGAGGTCAAAACGTGCCAGGGTGGTGGCGTCGTAGTCAAGCCCAATGGAAACGTCGACCTAACTGTCGGAGTCGGACGCAGCATTAGCCGGGTTCGATTTCTGAGAGAGCAACGACGCAAGAGAGTACTACTCAGTCCTACTACCCCTGTCTATAAACAGGGAGAGGGACAGGATGCCGTTGCTGCCATTATCGCCGCCTTCGTCAACGCGCAGAGAGGAACCCGACGATGTAGCGAGGGACGAAACCAGACCTATACGCTACCGGCAGCTCCTCGCTCGTTCTTGTTTAAAGTGCGATACGGTAAAGCTTCTCTTTGTATGCGCGCACGAGCCTCGCTCAATTTTTTAAGCTCTCATCTTGTGATACTAATTTAATTAGATAAATTAACGTTGATTATAGATGATTATAATCGTTTGATTGTGAAATCGGTATTTATTTTTTTTTTTATTTTTTTTATCATCTTTATAACTAATTTGATGAGTGCTCACTAAACTTTTTTTTTCTTTTTTTTGTAAGTGTCCAATGTATTAATTATACATTTTCATTTTGTTTTTTAAAGTAAAATGTATATTTAATACTTTAGTTGAATATAGTTGTTGAAATTCATATTTTACTGACTCAAAATTCGTAATTAGCTGTATAGAAATTTACTTTAGTTAGTAGAAATAAATACATTTTAATTTTAGTAATAATTCGTTGTAAGTGACGTAATTTGTTAGTGTAGCTATTTGTTCAAAAGCGTTTTGATTTAATTTTATAAAAATATAAAATTAATTGTATTCAGAATCGAAGAATTCTGAATTCTTTGATTTATGTAAATTTAATTGTAAATTTAAAAGCGTTTTCTCATTTTATTGTAAATTAATTATAATCAAAACGTGTTTTTATAAAATATGCATTGTAATAAATGTTATAATTTTATAAAAACTTTGTCTTCATAATTTGAATAATTTATTTGAATACATAAAATATTGTTTTGTAGTTTTTTCTTTTACTTTCATACCACATTTATTTAGAAGCATTTGCTAAGGAAACTTTGAAAGACTTTAGTGTGAAGTCAAATATATTATTCCATGAAAATTGCTTATTTAAAATTTTTAAAAACGAAGTCAAGATCATAAAGCATTAAACAGTAAATTTTTTCTCATTTTACATAATTTGCTATTTTGTTTCGCAGTAAAAAAATTTAAAAAAATAAAAATCTTTGATTGATTATTCTTTATTTTGATTGCAACACTAAAATAGGTATTTTAATTAGATCTTATTTAAAAATAAATTTTCTTAAAAATTAAATCTTGATCTATACCATAATTTCAAAATTGCTCGTAAATGATGTAATCATGACGTGTTAAATTTTTTTTTTATTTTCAATTGCTTACAATATTCATAAACCATAAAAAAAATAGAAAAATTATTTTTAATTTAATAGGCAGACAGGGTACTCATTAAAAATTTATATTTTTGTTCACATAACGACTTATCTATGTAAAAACTTAATATAAATATATATTTTTTTTTTCAGAGGGCACATGGTCTTCAGAAGGTATTTTATCTCTCGCGTCACGGAAAACGTTGCAGCAGCTCTTCTCTGCTTTAAATACCCAGTGTCAGCGCGTTGCTCTGCATACACTCAATCCTCGAATGGGACGACGCCTGTGACGCAGTTGTAAACTGGCAGTAACCATGTGTGAGCTCATCACTCCTACATATATACATAGATATATATATATATACATAGATTTATATATACTTTCGTACCCCACGATGATTTTTAATCATACAATCAATCGACTCGCTAAGAGAATAGATAATTCGTGCGAAACGGCCCACGACGTGTAACTTTTCAACCTGTAGCTGTGTACATTAATAAGTTTTTTTTTCTTTCTCTCTTTTTTTTGTTATCGCCTTACAAGGAATTAATTATGTAAAAAGGATAAAAATTTACAAAAAAGAAAGTACTTTGAGAGTGTGTTTATGAAACGCATTAAGAAAGGTAAAAAAAAGGGGGAGAAACGAGTGCAAGTACAAGAAAAAACAAAGGAGTTGTAAAATAAGAGAGTATGTTCGATTAATGGCTTAGCTCTTCTACATTTCTTGCATTATCTTAATACACTGTAGCTTAAGTTCTCTCGTTGTTGACCAGATGATAATCAAGCTACCAAAGATGCTCCAACGAGTCTTTCCGAATTAAGAAAGCAAGATTAGCAAGATGCAAAGACAGCTTTGGTTCTTTCAAGTTGCGATTAAAGTTTGTTTAGGCTGTATTTTCGATTGCTTTATTATTCGTAATAAATCATAAGTAATTATTTATTTCTTGTTAAGTTTGATTAGTTAAAAGAAAAAAAAAATGATTTTGTGATTGTAAATTAACAAGTATTTAAACGCATAATTATAATTATAAATTTAATAAAATTGTGTATAAAATGAAAAATTTTCATTGTATCAATAAAAATTGATGATTTATTATAAAAGATTATTTTTTTAATTGATACTTGCGAATAAAACAAGTGCGTTTTGTTAAATTTAAAAAATTCAAGGTATAAAAATTGTAGGTTTTCACATCTGTGATGCTATTTGACAAAGTTGACTAAAAAATTTAAGAGTCAAATTTTGCCAAGTACTCGCGAAAATCAAATATTGATATAACTAGATATACTTTACATATTTAAATATTTCTATTAAGTATAAAAAAATACGTTCCTTATTGTGTAATAAAATAGTGATCGAATAAAAATGCACCACCGACAAATTTTTCATGTCTTACCAGTGCAATCGCTCACTTGAATGCGTGGTTTTCATCTTAGTTTGTTTCTTTTTTTGTGAGACATGAAATGAAACTGCGCCGATTCGAATGTGCTCAAATATAACAAAAGTGCCGATAATAAAGAGAATTATGGGTAATCGAATGTAATCTAGTACAGTAAAATTTTAATTACTTTTTATTTTGTGTTACGAGTTTTAAGCGGTTTTACTGTTATAGCACAGTAAAGTCATTCTATTTTTTCATTAATACATTATCTTATTAAAATTAACTTTTTAAAGACTTACAAACGTATGCAATTTTGATGTTTTAACAAATATTTTCAAATTAGAAAATATTAACTTTTAATTTTATATGTTTTAAATGTATTAAATTGAACATATAACTTATTTTGATAAAGCAGAGTGACTGTTACTGGGCTGTGATTCGATACTTTAAAAAAGAAATGTCGATATTAAGATCAAAAACATTTTGAAATTACATTATTAATTTTTATAAGTTATTAATACTTGACTTACAATGATAACATGACAAATTATTTTTGTTAATTTAAATAAGACTTTGTAAAAAACTAATGTGGTTACTAGAAATGCAGTAAAAATGGGGAAAAAAAGAAAAACAAACGCTGTCCCTTTTGACTTGTCATTATTCTTTTATGAAATAAAACTTTTATTTGAAGACAAATTTTAATAACTTTATTTTTTAACTTTTTCTACCTTGTTAAAAAAAATGATTGTTTTTTCATAACAACATAAACACTTTACTGTAATTATTTTTAAATACTTTTATCTAAAAAATGTTTTATAAATAAAAGGGATCAGAGATATCGGTGCTGCTTAATTAAAATACTTAAGAAAACAGTCATGATTAAATTTTAATTGTAAGCATACAGAGAATAAAATATGTTACGCAACAAAAATCTAAAATTGTCTCTATTGTAAGGTAGAGATCAGTTGTGACAAAAAAACCGTTGAAAACCCGTCAACTGCAATTGATTCAATAATACACAAAAATAATGTTGAATTGCACTTAATTTAATAACTTAAAAAATTATCTTCAAATTAAATTTATTTCATTTACAATTAAAAAATTAGACTAAGAATGAAATAACATGGAATCTTTTGAATTATAAATCTAAATCTGTAAAATATATTAATATTAATATATTACTAGTATTTATAAACATGTGATAAAAATGCACAATATATTATTATATTATTGCTCTGAAAAATTGGAATTTCCAATCAAGAATAAAAGTAAGATTCCATGTAATTTTATCTAAAGTCAAATATCATTTAAAACAATTATAGTACTAAGCACTATTGCTTATCAAATTGCAATATATCAACCATGTAATTATGTATAATGATATATAAATATATAAAAAAAAAAAAATTTTACGAAAGATATCTTCGTTTCGTCGTTAAGTAGACTATAATGAATACCGCGTCATATAAGCGAAACAATGATAATTAAAAAAAAATTGTAATAAATAATAAAGAGAAAGAGCCGAAACGAAAAACGAGATTATTCTTTTTTTTATATGTATACATAAAATTAAAAAAAAAAAAAAGTTTTGATTTTTCGAGTTTATTCGAAAAATTAACACTTTATATACAAAGATCAAACTTTCTTTCTGCTCGGATCTCTTTATTTTTAAACGAACGCGAGTCATTGCAGGTCTGTAAGGTATACACGAGCGGGCTGTTCTATAAATATATATATATTTTGTATAAGAAGTAAAAAAAAAAAAGACAAGCAACTGTTTGTGATCTATGAAAAAAAAAAAAAAATTTATATATATTTATCAAGCGCAATAACTTCGTTTCGAATAAGGGAAAAAAATATTTCCCGTATAAATAGAGCTTGATGCTCAACGACTCGTCTTTTTAATGGAAAAAAAATTATAAATAATAACGCACGTGTCTCGCAAATCGCAATTAGTTTAATTAAAAAAAAAACAATAGTATGAGAATCGTTGTATAGCGAGTTACCGTACTTTGTTTTGCGATAGTGTATGATGCTAGCGATAAAATTGAATTTATCTCAAATGTAAAAACTGTTTTACCAAAATCAAATATTTATTGTATTTGCGATGTGTAATATAAAGTTTGATATAAAGTTTGAACAGTTTTTATAAAGGATAATTCAAATTGTACATTTATTATAAACACAAGGCGCACTTATAAGGAAAAGAGACACAACATTTAGTTTTTAAGTGTCGCTCGTCAGCACAGCATAACGCTGGAAAGCAATGTTCTTTTAAAAGAGGGAGTTATTATTATTTTTTTTTTATTTTAAATAAAGTGCTGATACGAATTTAATGAAAAATATATGAGGATAACAAGGCAAATGATAGGCAGCTATTATTTTTTACTTGCTTTCGAAAATAATATAGATATTAACTCGTGAATACTGTTCTTGTGTATGAGTATATATAAAGAGGGACAAGAAACTACGATGGAATGTGTTCAGATTATTATTTTAAATCGATATAAATGAGAAGTTACGACTTTCGTATTATGTCGAATTAAGAGAAAAACGTTGTACAGAATGTAGTTTTTAATCGTTCGTTTAGTACTTTCGTATAATATGGTGATCACACGATTTTTAACAAAGTCTCTATAATCGAAAGATGATAGGCATGTCAGTAACTCGACTAATGTTTTGAAACACGTTTATATGATCAAATTTTTTGAATTACATTTTTTATTGACAAAAGGAAACAAAATACTTTATAACTTATTTTGAAATATTTATGGGTGGAACTAAGAAAAATTTAAATCTGTAAATGCTACTTGAATATTTTAAAAAAGGCAACTGAAGTAACTTTCATGCTTATTCTTATCGTAGATCAACTTTCAAACAGAAAAATCGTATAATTAAATCAAAGTCAATATATGTTTTGTTTTAAGTTTATTGATAACAAGAAATGTATAATTTACACTGTTCTATCTTAAATAAGTGCAAATAGCTAACGCAGAAGAATAGTACTAAAACTGGCTTCGTTAAGTTTTCTATATGTTCTGTTGTTTCTGAAAAGACTGTTAAGGTCGATTATTGAAGACGAGTAAAAAGAATTGTTGTTCAGTTGTAAATATTAGTTTTACGATACTAATAAAATATCAAAAAAATAAAATATCATTTTAGGTGATAATGATAGCATTGATATAAAATTTACTATGGAGTACTAGAAACAATTTGATAGCTTTAATTATTATTATTATTACAAAGAGGTCAGTGATCACAATTGAAAAAATTACTATGAGGAAAGACAAGTTTAGAAGTAATTTATTTATTGTCTTCAGACAAAAGTTAATCAGTTAATATACTTACCCAAATTTTCATGTTTTAAAAACTGATCATACATTTTTTTATATTATTAAACCTGTAATCTCACATCTTTTGTTCTTTGTTTATTTTATAATTAGATAGATGATTACTTAATACATACTGAAGTTGCCATATTTAGGATTTATACCTTTTAGAAAAAAAAAACTTGACTGAATTTTTTGAGGTCAATTATTAACTTTGTTTTATATGTTCGCTTAGATAATCCTTATTCCAAAAAAAATTTAAATCATAAATATTTTAGTCATAGAATTTTTTCATAAAAATTTACTCATTTTCGTAAAAAGAGATACATAGCAATAAAACAAGTCACTACAGTCTGTTTATTTTATTTGCTGTAAAAGAAAAAAAAAATCGTTGTATAGCTTGTAAATTGATTATAATTAGCTAGACTGTCGTGCGCCGTTTTTTATGCGAAGCGCACTTTATTTGCCAAATATGAAAAATATGAAGAAAAAAGGGTCTAATGTGAAAATTATAAATTTTAAGAGCTTCCAAAATTTTTGGATAATGTATGTACATTTTAAAGTTCAAGCACGACGGTTATTTAAAAGAACAATCATTTCTTTTGCGATTTGTGGAAGAGAATAATGATAAGTTTAAAACTGTTTTGTATTGCCGGAATTTCAAGCAAAAAATTGAATTTGTGCAACGTCTGCCTCATCTATTTATTATAAGGCATAATTATAATAAGTAATTATCTGTTGCCATGGAGCGACATTGAAAATATTACTTTTATTTATTGGATAAGTTAAAAATTGACTGGATAAAAATATATTGGTGTGATAAGTAATTGACATGAGTATTTTCGAATAATTTTTTCGTCCTAAGTATAATTTTGATAATAAATATTAATTGTTATCTGTTTCAAAATTAAAATGAAATTTTTTTATAAACTTATTTACAACTGCTTATCCAAATAAAAAGTTATTGTTTTAAAAAATTAAATTAAAGGTAATATTTTCGTGAAAAAATAATGTTCATCCATACATCTTTTCGTACAATGTTCAGCGTGAAAGCTGTATAAGCTTATAATATTTTTTAAGTTGAAATAGGCATTTTATTAAATGTATTTGTGTAAATAAATATTTTTGAAAAATCAAACATTCGTTTTTCTTTATTATCATTCCTTTCAAAGAATTTTTATATTGGTTTTCTTGAATTTCAAAATTGTATAATATATAATAATTATTTATTTATTGATTTTACATAAATAAAAATAAGATCTAAATGTTTTTATTTGCAGGTTTGTAAATAAAAGACATTAATTTTTCGTTGTAAAATTTATTTGAAAATAGATTATATAAAAAAATATTTACAATTTGTTCTCACACTTAAATCTACATCGTTATACAATATAATTTTAATTGTTTTTACATCTTATAAATCATACAGTCAGGCAAAATTACATTTGCTTATTCATTATAAGACAATATTTCGTAACGTAAGAAAAGAAAAAAGATATGTAATTTTATTATTTGTGAATATATTTGAGTTTTAACAATTTTAATAAAATTCTATTCTTGTTTTTCATAAAAAAAAAAAAAAATAATTTCGTTCATCACATCAATTCATTTATCAAACAATCATCTAATTTTCAACTAACAATCAAAATTCATTAAAAAAAAAAAAATTAATCACCGACAAATATATATCACAAATTACTTAATTCACCACCAGCTCAAATCTTCACAAAGCTCAATATTTCTCTTTTTTCATCTAAACTTAAAATCCACAGCATTACGTGGCGCACCTCGAGTAGTACATCTTTCAACTCTCAATTTTCTTATACCCGGTAATTTAGGTCCAATTTTAATTTTTATTTTAAAATCACGTCGATCATCATAATCATCATCCTTCTTCTGTCCATCATCGTCTCATAATTTAATATCCTTAATAACAGTTTCCTGAGTTTCAAGTGCTTTTTTTCTACTTGCTATAGCATGTAAAAGTTTACGTCTTGGACCAAGTGGTAATTTTAATGCAGCCACGTCGGAATCTGTGAGTAACATTAAAGCTTCGAGGTCAATTTGTTCGGCTTCTAATGTTGCGTGTATCGAGGATAGATTGTTGGCTACGAGAAAACGTTGTAGTGGTGTCCATTCTTCGTCTGTTTCGTCTTCTTCTGAAATTATGAATGATAATAAATATTGGTTTTATATTGTAATTGGTAAGAGTTTGATACAGCTTAAGTCGATAGAGTGAAAGGAATTAGTAATCTGTAAATTGTGGGTTCGATTCTCTCGATGTCTATCGTTCTGAGTTTTCACGCTCTAGACCAAAATACATTTAATGGAGTGTCAAAAAAGGTATTCAAAATAAATTTCGTACAGTTTTTTAAAAGCTGATAATATTTTAAATTAAAAAATTTATAATCTTTTTTTTACAAAAAATTACAATAAAAATAATATTATAATCGCCTTAAAAAAATCCACACGATAAAACAATAACAAAAAGCCACAATTATATAAAAACTAAAGAGAGAAAGAATTAAAAAAGAAAAATAGAGACAAAAATAAAAGTAAAAAATTGCAAAAAAAAAAATAAAGACAATACAAAAGCTCACACTCGCTTTGGCATTGATAAAGCTTAACGCGTCGTTGCTTTTTAAAAAAAAAAAAAAAAAAAAAAAAAAAAAAAAAAAAAAAAAAAAAAAAAAAAAAAAAAAAAAAAAAAAAAAAAAAAAAAAAAAAAAAAAGAGAGGTGGGAGGAAGAATAGTAGAAATGAAAAGAGAACGTTTATATGTACGTATTGTATATACCTGAAAGTAAATCGTCATCCCACATACTTTGCCTACGTGCTAAACTTCCGGCGCTACCAATACTAATTTCTTCGTTATGTCCGTTGCTGTTGCTGTTGTTGTTGTTATTTGTACAACTACCGTTGTGATTGTAATTTTGATGATTGTTGTTTATAATACCGTTATTGTTGTTGTTATTGTTGTTGTTGTTGTTGTGATGGGAATGACCGTTTTTATGTGAATCCCCGTTCATTGAGCCGTTTGAATAAATTTGATCACCGTTTGGATGCCTGTGTATTTCGACTTGTGTTACTGGTAGATTGTCTAATGTTGCTGCGATCTATAAATTGAAAATTAATTAATTAAATATTTTTTTGTTATTTTTTAAATATTTTAAAAACTATTTGGTTATTTAATTTATTATTTAATCAATTAATTTAATCTGATAAACGATAAAAATTTTCAATGAATTGCCGAATAATCAATAAAAAATATCAATCAGTAGAAAATAATTTCCCTTATATTGTTAAATCGATTAGAAAACCAATATCTCTTTAAAAACGTCTCTATATCAAATCTTACCAATCAATCAGCTAATATAAAAATTAATACCCCATCAATCAATAATCATCAAAATTAGACATCAAAGTATCCATTAAAACGATTAGTATTAGAACCATTAATCAAACTACAATTATACCAATTCATATAACGAAAAAAAAAAATCACAAGATCAACTCTTGATAAACCCACAAGAAAATTTAAGATCCAACACCAAAGACGATTAGTATACGAGTGAGCACATCTAAGCTCTGTAACACAAAACGATCTTATATCCTACCAAAGAATCGTTACACATCTTTCTTTCTCTTTTCCCATAGTGTATAGATCTATCTAAAGTGTCCAGTCTTTACCATACCTGGTACAGTAGTAGGTATATATATGTACGAACGACTTTCATATTGCTTCTTGTAAAAAGAAGAAAAAAAAAGAGAAACGGATGCTGACCATGAGAGAGAAAAAGAAAGAAAAAGATAGAGCGAGCCCTTTCGCGATGACGACTCATCGTCTGTAGAGCGAGACGTAACGAACGAGAGAAAACTTTACTGGACGAGAATGGGAAGAGGGGAGAGAGGGGAAAACAGTGGCTTGTATTGCTGAAGAGTATAATAGTTGAGAAGAAGAAACGAGATGGTCTACAGGGAATGAGAGTTTGCTTCTTTATTTTTTTTTTGTGGGAGAGAAACAGGAGATTTTTCTGATCGTTTCGAATACCTTGGTTTTCTACTATTATTGAGAAGTAGTTGCAATAAAAAAAAAAGATGTTGAGTTTTTTTTTTAATTTATAGGATATTTAAATTAACAGAGAAGAGACAAAATTATTTACGTAATTATATGTGCTCTACTTTTTCAAGAAATTTTTGAGCTTGATTATGAAATAGATATTATAATGGGAGCAAATTTTTATTAAATTAATTTATAATTATAAAATTTTGCTTAGTTATTTAATAATATAATTATGTTTTTTTTCATTATCTTTTCATTTTTATTACGATGTGAATGTTATTATCAAAAATAAATATACTTAATTATTCAAGAATATAATATTCTGATTTTATGTTAATTCAACCTTTAATGTATAAAATAAGTATGTCTGTCCAACCGCACTGTTACTACTTAAAAAACCACAATCCGCAATCGTCTGGTCTGTGTTCACTTTTGCAGTCATTGGATCAATTATGTCTAACGGTTATTGAATTTATATTTAATCCACATATTAACATACCAAAACTATATTCTACTTTTATAAAAGATAAAGGTAATAATGATGAAAAGTACCATTTAACTCTATTCATCGTCACAGTCAAAATTAAACAAATCATCTTATTATTCATTCCAAATAAGATAATCAACCATCAACTTTCCCTTATTACGATTTTTCAATGTAAAACAATACACGAAAAGAAAGTCAAATTTTCAAAAATAATAACCATCCCATTCTTCTCATATCATCATAATATCCAACAATATGACAACTACATCAATCATCATAAAAAAAATCCTTTTTCTACACTCCCATAAAAAAAACTTACCGATCTCCTAAAAGCGACAGATCCAAATCCAGGCCGATTAAATATACTAGCTGGTTCCTGTAACTGCAATGCAGTATCTCTTCTTTGTAACCTTCGTTCAATTACACTCGATCGTTCTTCATTTTCCTCATCATCATCATCTTCATCATCTTCTTCTTCAAGACATCGATCGCCAAGTAAATCTGGTGTACTTCGTGCTCGATTTAACGTACCCCAAACATCAGATATTTTACCTCGCCTAAGTATTTGTTGTTGTTGCTGCTGTTGTTGTAGTTGGGTTTGATGAAGATTTTGACTGCTTTGAAATGCTGGTCTGTTTGATTCGGCTATTGTGTTGCTGTCGTATGTACCAACGTACATTACTTCGTTGTCACGACGTAGACCTTGTAGACTGCGTACTGATTTTTTACCGTCTACTTCGATCTGAGCATAGAAAATTATTTAATTATTATTTTTTTTATTTTTAATATTTTGTGATTGTAATATAATCTATTTGAGAATTACTAGATGGTACCAAACTTTTTTTTTTAGAATTTAAACAAACAAATTGTCATAATTACAAAAAAAATATTAATTATTCAACCAAATTTAAACAAAAATAATAATTAAGTAAATAATACATTTTAAAGCAAATCGTTTCCCGTAAATATAACAAAGAATCCTACAGCATCACAGGGGCTTAATAATCGAAGCATATCCTGCGACTTCTCTCACACACTCACATCCATAACTACACTATACATACCACTCCACCAACAACTTCCGAAGGTCAAATAATTCTCTCGCAAGTAAACTCAGTATAAAAAAAGGAAGCTTTAAACAACACCGCATACTTTTACATGTAGGATATCTTAACAGCCTCCATCCGGGAGAATAGAATTTAAAAATTTTACTACATAGCTACGTACATCTTCACCCTTCCCTTTTTTACATATATATACATACCTCGACGACCTTGAAATCATCGACTGCACGTCGTGCCAATGCCTTCTTACCAACAGCACCGCCAGGCCTTCTACTTGTTGCTGTACCAACTATATCGCTATATGTTGGCGAGGGCCTTAAACGGCCCCTGTATGTTGGTATGGCTAATGTAGGGCGTTGACATGGATCGACTCCTCCACCTCCTTCAAGTCTTGCACGATCTTTTAATAATTTACGTTGTTCTTTTTCAGCACGCGATTCTGCTACTTTTTGACGTTTTACGTATTCTTTTAGTCTGAAAATTTAAGATGAGATGTGGAATTAGTTTTTTTTTTTATTGAGAAGGTTTGGTTTGTAAAGACGATAAGATCGGTAAGAGCTTGGAATGTGATTGGAAAATTTGGAAATAAGTTTGTTTTTTTTAAAGAAAATTTTGTGGTTCATTATTTATAGGCGCATATAAACTTATGTTTATTAGCATTTAGATTGATAGTTTATAAATCATTTTACATTATTGGTTGGAAGACCAAAAAAGAATATCGTTAGTATTTATACTAAAGAAAATAGATTGCTATATTTTATGTAGTTGTATGTTACAACTTTACATACAAACATACACACACACACACACAGAGTACATAAATGTTGATATAATTGCGCATAAATTTTATGCGAATAGCAGTAGTAAACAACAAATATTACTCTTCATGTACATCTATTTTTCAAACTGAATTTTTATCATCTCACGGAACAACGATTAAATTCTAAAGATTGTACGGTACCATAATTTTTTTTTTTTATTTTAAATTATTTTTTTATATTTTTTTTTCTATTTGCTCTATATACCATCCATGAAATCTAAAACGTTTTGATTTAAACATAAAAAAATTTTTAATGTAATATCATTAAATCTTATTATTCTTTTACTAATTTTACATTGCTTAATCAAAACAATATTAAAAAAAAAGAGAATAGTTTATAGTCTGACTAACGATTTATTATTTCTTAAATAACCTTTTTCAACTCTTTTACAAAAGTATTTCGGTATATGCGTAATTTAGCCAGTCGCCGAGAATCGAACCCACAACCTGTAGATTCCGAAACCAGCGATTTACTAACTAAGCTACGCCAAATTTTATATTCACAAACATATATAATATCTTATCAAATAACTCAAAATTTCATATTCATACCTTCTCGTACCACAACCACACAAAAAAACATCTCATATACTATACCACCACCAAAAAAACCAATAACCCAATCATCATATACATTTTAGAGAACAAAGGAAAAATAACCGCCAAACAAGAGAGAAAGATAAAGTTCTCAGGCGCGGTATCTGTGTATATATATATATATATATATATATATATATATATATATATATATATATATATATATAGTAAGTAGTAAGTGCATTAAGGCGGTAAGAAGAATAAAGCGCATCGCTTAATCTCATCGAGCCGTGTCGAGGCCGTAGTGCGGTTTCTTATATGCTATAGACTATCTTTTCTTTTCTTTCTTCTTTACTGATTGTGTATATGTAACTGAGCGAGAGTTGAAGTATAACCGAGAGGATAAGGAAAAAAAAGAAGATGGATGAGAATTATTGTGGTGATGATGAGTTTTTTTATACTTGAATTGGTAGACACAGGCTATTTTTAGTATTTGCTATGAGAATTTGAATATTGATCCTAAAAATATATCTGTGTCAGTAATTGCAGATCATCAAATAGATTATCTTTATATTTTATTTTTTATTTTGTTTATTCTTAAATATTTTTTTTTGTTTACTGATATGATAAGTAATCTTTACAATTCCACATTTTCAAAAAAGAAAAAGTTTTCTACTTCATTATGTGACTCTTTTACCTTTAATACAAAAAAAAAAACAAAAAAAAACATATCGCACAAAGCTTATAAGTATGTATGTATACATCTAACACCATATACATACCAAAGATCCTCATACGCTTAAAAGCCTATATAATCCAAGTCACGATCAGCCTCGAATAGAAACCGTTCGACTCGTCTTTAATGCAAAGCCCTGCACATTTAACTCATACAAATACATACATACATATATACATATAAATACACTCACTCACATAATATTATCCAACAGCAAGCCAGATAATCATCACACTCTGATAAATTTTTCTTGCGCATCATACATACGTACATACCTCCGTTAAAAAAATAAAAGTATAAAAAAAAACTTAAATCATAAAAAAAAAAAAAATTATCCTCACCTTTTCTCAGCATCCTTTTCAGCCTTCTCTTTCATTAATCTACTCTTCTTACGATTATTTAATTCCTGATCAGCTTGTGCAACATCAAGAAATTGTAATATACGTTCGTGACCGTTAATTGCTGCGAGTTCACGTGCTGAATGACGATCTATATCTAATGACCATATGTTACAACCAAATTTCACGAGAAAACGCACACATAATTCGTGTCCTCGTGCTGATGATAAGTGTAGGGCTGTGTTACCGTAGTAATCGGCTTTGTCTGGTTCGCCACTGTGGAATATAAAATTTTCTTAGATTTGAGAATGTTTTTTTTTTTTTTTTTTTAAGGGGGAAATATTGGAAAATTTTGTAATTGTTATGGGATGAGATTTATAGATAATTTAATTTTTTTAATATTAAAATTAAAACAGCTGGTTTAATTAGATTATTAAATTTTAATTTTTAAGTGTAAGTTAGGTGATCTTAATTTTATATTATTGCCATAATAAAATCTCTTAGATATAAGTTTAAGATAAGCTCGTTAACTAATACAATGGTTTTTAAATTCAATAATTTTACTAATCTTTATTGAATATCAGTTAATCGACGATTGTTCCTTTATTCACTAAACAAGCAAAAAACATTAGATTTAAATTTTAATTAGACACCATCTAATTTCGTTATATTTATGTAAGAGTATAAGCTACCAATATACATTCTAATATCATAAATTAGAAATCAATTCTATAAACTGGTTTATATCATTTTTAAAATAATATTTCATTTCCTCAAATGAAACTCGAGGTCATAAGGTCAATAAAAGCTCATAAAAAATATGCATTTATTTTTACCGAAGTAAACTTATATTATACTAATAAAACATGTTGCAATATACCCTCATAAATCACGTGTATCGATAAAAAACAAAATATTATCGATTATTATCACAATTTGACTCTTCAATACAGGTGACAGGCTGTTATATATTATTATATTCTCAAAATTCAATCTACTCTCTTTTAAAAACTTAATCTTATCAAAATATAAACATCAATTATAGTCTTATCTCTAGTGAATCTATGATATGAATCATTTATAAACGACATTGTTTCATTTTTTTTAATCTTAATTGCAAATATTGCGTTTATTGATATTTCAACGTCATCTAAGTACTTTATATTTGACTCTAATGGTACCACACGTGTAACAATTTTTATCACAGAATTAAAAAAAATCATATAAATATTATTATCTCAATCTATCATTATAACATTTTTTTTTTAATCAAAAACAGTAAACTAAAAACAGAACAAACTTCAATCAAATTTTAAAAAATTGCGCAATCTGCAAAAAATAAAATCAGACTAAACTCCAGCATAACTTCAAAGCATCGATAGGTACAACACATTCGTATATAGTTCTTGGTATAATACATATAAAGCAAAAACGAACTACACTATATATCTATATACAGGCTTACACAGTGTTCGCCAGCATCGACTTCCGGTCACGCTACGAAAGAGAGTGGTAACGCTCCAGTGCTCTTTTTCTCTCTTCCTATCTCTCTCTACGTTTTTTTTTTTTTTTTTTTTTTTTTTTTTTTTTTTTTTTTTTTTTTTTTTCCTTTTTTTTTTTTTGATATTATCCCATTATTTTTTCTTTTTTTTTTTTTTCTTT